>NW_025574745.1:357500-557500 GCF_020424385.1 Procambarus clarkii
TTGGTGAGCAATTGAATAGATTGTCTTCTTGATATGGGAAAATGCAAGCGGGTGAAGGCATCACAAAGCTGGTCTGTTGCCTCCATATCAGGAAGTCTTAGACACTGCTACATTAAGCGCTTGAGCCACATTACTGCATAATGTCTTTTTTTCCATGATAGCATTAATATATATATCTCTTAATGTAGGTTATTCATATTCATTGTCTTTTCCTAATTTCATATGTTATGGTCAAGCTCATGAATCAAGTGAAATAGAAGTAAGATTACATTAACTCCATTATTGACAAATATATAATCCATTTGATGAAAAGGTTTGGGGTGACTGTACTTGCAAATAATTTTGTTCAATACCGACACTTTTGAACAACGTTGTATTTGTTTTGACCTTTCCAATGCTCCTGTTATTTAACATTGTGATATTCTATTGAACTTTGGTAAGCATCATAGTTTAAGGATACATATATGAACAATATTATTAGAAAATAGAAGTAAGTTTGATTTCAATGCTTGTTCAAAACTATAATAAAGATTTGTATTGCATGCTTTCTTTACACTTTCAAGTATGACTGATTTGGCTGTGTTTATGAGCGATGTTACGACGTATGTGAACTGTTTAAATATGAGCAGCAGATTGTAAATAGCTGAATTTAAAGGATGCAAAGAGCATGGTACTTTGCTTGCGGAGTTGTGTATCACTGAGTGTGCTTGAGAGAACTTGTCTTTTACTAGCAAGTGATTGCAGCAAGGACCATCCTGGTACATTTTCCAGTGTCACTAATGAATACTGTATATGAATTAAATTTTATGGTGAAACATTTATTATTATTCATACCTCTTCATAAGAGATTGTTTTGATATTACATGAGAAATTATGTCAATTGAGTTTTGTGATTGCTTTAAGAAGACAAAGTAAATTGTCATCCACTCTTCTATGGAAATAAACGATAGAGCTTCAATCTCGCACACGCAGAGTTCATAGTTCGAGTCTCCTACAGCCTAGGTGAATGGAAGACTTAGTCTGCCACATTCAGCAGGAGATGTCTGTGAGAGGCAGTCACAGGAAAAGCATTGATTTAGCTACGTCATTCCCAGGGTGGACAACTGCGTAGGTCTTGATGTTTTCTCGTCACATGGTGGTGTGAGTTGAAATACTGAAAGTTCTAAGGCTTTCTCAGCCTAGCCTTTTCAGGTTTCCACCTGGCAATGTGGAATGATCCTGATCAACCAAGCTGTGATTCATATGTCAGGCTGCGAACAGCAGCGTCCAACAGCCTGGTTAACCAGTCCAGCAACCAGGAGGCCTGGTCGAGGACTGGGCCGCAGGGATGTTGAACCCCAAAATTATCGCAAGGTAACAGCAAGTTAGGTAATGGGACATGTGCACATTTTTGGCCAGTTGTGGTCCGAGTCCTCTGCGACCCCCTCCGTGGCTGATGCCTTGGTATGTAAGGGAGTCTGTTGTGTGCTGCCTGTGGTGGCTGGTTCCTTGGTGTGGAGAGGGGGCCTCGTGCTCGAGGTGAGGGGCCTGTCTTCCTGTTTAATACCTGCTTGATGGAGTTCTGGGAGTTCTACTCCCCCAAAGCCCAGCCCGAGGCCAGGGTGTTGCTTGCAGCAGCACGGCCCGCAGGCCCACATACCCACCACAGCCCGGTTGGTCTGGCACTCCTTGGAGGAAACTATCTAGTTTTCTCCTGAAGATGTCCACGGTTGTTCCGGCAACATTTCTTATGCTCGCTGGGAAGATGTTGAACAACCGTGGACCTCTGATATTTATACAGTGTTCTCTGATTGCGCCTATGGCACTCCTGCTCTTCACTGGTTCTATTCTGCACTTTCTTCCATATCGTTCACTCCAGTATGTTATGGTGTAGTTAATGGGTTTGGAGAGGGGTGGGGGATGGAGGACTTAGATCTTGCCTAGGCCTGCTTGGGGCAGGAAGAAGACCAGGGAATGTGAGGGCAGGGGGATACTCGGGGTAGGGAGGGAGGGTGGATTTGGGTGGTATGGTTGGCATGTGTATGGCCAAGGAAGGATTTGTGCTTGGGGTGGGGTGGGGGGGCCCTATGGGGTGGTGGGTTGGGGTGTTGCAGTCCCCTCTGGGGGTCTGCGAATTGCTGGATTGGGGTTCCCCACTCCCCCTTGGGATTGCTGGGTTAGAGGTTGAGGTTCCCTGGCTCCCTTCCCTCAACCTTCACCTTTTCCTTGCATCTGCTGCCTGTATTATCTCTTCCCTGGACATGTCCCTCTGAAAGAGTACTTTTCCGTAATTCCTTACATATTTCCATTTGCTCTTTTTTACTAGGATGTCCTCTTTAATGGACTCGTTTCTGAGTACTACCGTGATCAACTGATCTTTGTCTTTGTTGTACTGGCCAATCTGGAAAAACTTTTCTATATTTTTATCATCCCCTTCCATTCCTCTCTCATTTAGTATCCCTGTCACTGCAGCTTTGTCCTTAGTCCTCCAGTCTTCCCTTTTGGAACCTGCTTGTTTCTTAATACCTACCACTACTACAGCTCTTTACCCTTTCCATTAGCTGGCTCGTGCATCTTGCTGCCTCCTGTTAAGTTACTGCTTTCATTACAACTTCCTGGACTGTGGACATGGCTTCTGGGCACATCTTCAGCACATCAGCAAAGGTGGCACCCATTGTAGGGGTCCCTGCCATTGCTACATCCCCTGTTACCTGGGGTTTGGTTGCCTGGGCCAGAGTCTCTGGAGATCTTGTTTTCAGTTTTTTTTATCTTTATCTTGTGCTGCACTTGGTTCCTTCTGCAGTTTACTTATAGTTTCCCATAACTTTTTACTAATGTTTACATTCCCATAACCATTAACTTATGGTTATGTTGTGTACTGCCTGAGGGGGGGCCTCTTTTGTGGTGGCCCCCCCTTGGTGTGGTGAGGTGGTCTCTTGTGTACTGCCTGTGGTGGATGGTACCTTAGTGTGGTGAGGTGACCTCTTGTGTACTGCCTGTGGTGGATGGTACCTTAGTGTGGTGAGGTGACCTCTTGTGTACTGCCTGTGGTGGATGGTACCTTAGTGTGGTGAGGTGACCTCTTGTGTACTGCATGTGGTGGATGGTACCTTAGTGTGGTGAGGTGGCCTTTTGTGTACTGCCTGTGGTGGATGGTACCTTAGTGTGGTGAGGTGACCTCTTATGTACTGCCTGTGGGTAGGTGGTACCTTAGTGTGGTGAGGTGACCTCTTGTGTACTGCCTGTGGTGGATGGTACCTTAGTGTGGTGAGGTGACCTCTTGTGTACTGCCTGTGGTGGATGGTACCTTAGTGTGGTGAGGTGACCTCTTGTGTACTGCCTGTGGGTAGGTGGTACCTTAGTGTGGTGAGGTGACCTCTTGTGTACTGCCTGTGGTGGATGGTACCTTAGTGTGGTGAGGTGGCCTCTTGTGTACTGCCTGTGGTGGATGGTACCTTAGTGTGGTGAGGTGGCCTCTTGTGTACTGCCTGTGGTGGATGGTACCTTAGTGTGGTGAGGTGACCTCTTGTGTACTGCCTGTGGTGGATGGTACCTTAGTGTGGTGAGGTGACCTCTTGTGCACTGCCTGTGGTGGATGGTACCTTGGTGTGGTGAGGTGGGTGTAGCTCCTGGTCCCATCCCAACCACTTGCACTGGACGGTATAGCAACAGTCTCGCTTCATACAGGTCGGCTTTCAATCTCCGACCGTCCAAGTGGTTGGGCTCCATTCCTTCCCCCCCCCCGTCCCATCCCAAATCCTTATCCTGATCCCTGCCAGTACTATATAGTCGTAAATGTCTTGGCACTTTTCCCTCACAATTCCCTCCATTTCTCCTGCCTGCTGTGGCGGTGCACAAGCGAAATACATCCCCGTATGTTAGCCATGTACGGAGTCCCCTTATGTTCCTTCATCTGGAAGTTGAGGCTATCCAGCAGTTGCAACCTCAGGGGATGCAATGCACTTCTTTGGTGAGGGGATGGGGTTAAAACTTTCAATGTGACCCACCTCAACCATTTGACTTGTTTGATTAGTCCCATCTAGTTAGACAAGGGGTTAAGTGGGCATTGTATGGTTGGTACCCCTATTGGTCCCGGGTATATCATCCGGCCCTGCAATGGTAGCCCACATATAATGTTCTGGTTACCCCCTGACATTACTTGTCCTTGTGCTTATGCCTCCAATGGTGGGCTCTGTTAGGGTGGGGATGCTGGACAGCAAAGTCTTTTATCTGTTACTTTATATTACCTTTTGACGTTATTATTACCCGGACTGGAGGAGTGGGCAACCAGGCCCCCCAAGTCAGACCACGATAGAAGCCTTTACTTCATTGTGCCCAGATCCCCTTGAGGTTATCTTGAGGCGCTTCCGGGCCTTAGCGTCCCCGCGGCCCGGTCGTCGACCAGGCCTCCTGGTTGCCGGACTGATCAACCAGGCTGTTGGACGCGGCTGCTCGCAGCCTGACGTACGAGTCACAGCCTGGTTGATCAGGTATTCTTTGGAGGTGCTTATCCAGTTCTCTCTTGAACACTGAGGGGTCGGCCAGTTATGTCCCTTATGTGTAGTGGAAGTGTGTTGAACAGTCTCGGGCCTCTGATGTTGATAGAGTTCTCTCTGAGTACCTGTTGCACCTCTGCTTTTCAATGGGGGTATTCTGCACATCCTGCCATGTCTTCTGGTCTCATGTGATGTTATTTCTGTGTGCAGGTTTAGGACCAGCCCCTCAATTATTTTCCATGTATAGATTATTATGTATCTCTCCCGCCTGCGCTCAAGGGAATGCAGATTTAGGCTCTTTAGTCGGTCTCAGTAGTTTAAATGTTTTACCGAGTGGATTCTAGCAGTAAAGGATCTCTGCACCCTCTCCAGGTCAGCAATTTCTCCAGCTTTGAAAGGGGCTGTCATTGTGCAGCAGTACTCCACTCTAGAGAGCACAAGCGTTTTGAAGAGTATCATCATCGGTATAGCATCTCTAGTGTGAAAAGTTCTTGTTATCCAACCAGTCATTTTTCTTGCAGTTGTGACGGCTACTTTATTGTGTTCTTTAAAGGTAAGGTCTTCCGACATGAGTACACCCAGACCCTTTACATTGCCTTTTCGTTCTATGTTATGATTTGCCTGAGTTTTGTACGTGGTTTCCGTTTTTATATTTTCATTTCAAGTTCATGTATGTTTATTGAGATAAGCAAGAAATACATCTCAAAGGGATAGAGTAGCTTAGGCTATTTCTACCCCCCCCTCTACAATGTTTTCATTTTTTTCCGTAGCGCATGAGCTGGAACTTATGTGGTACGGAAAATACCAGGCTTCATCCGTACCTCAACTTTCTCTGTTCCCTCTCCCACTTCTATTGCTAGGTTGATCCCCCAAGTTCTCAGTGGTGATTTTAACTGGCACCTACCTACCGTGTGTCTACCTTGTATCTACCTTGTGTAGCTTCCAGTGATCCACAGTCCCTTGGCCAGGTCTCTGACCAGACCTCCCGGTTGGTCGTCTGGTCAACTAGGCTGTTGGACGCGGCTACTCACAGCTTGACATGTGAATCACAGCCTGGTTGATCAGGTATTTTTTGGAAGTGTTTTTCGAGTTCTCTTGAACATTGTGAGAGGCCGGCCAGTTTTGCTCCTTATGTGTAGCGGGAGAGTGTTGAAAAGTCTTCTCTGGTGGCACCTACCCTCCTAGCTACTTTGTCCTGCATTGCTGAGACTCCGGTTTGGGTGTTCAAAAATTACCCTGTTGGTTGCCAGCATTGGCAATGTTGTTCTCCCACACCATGTTGCAACTGGAGATAGAGACCTTAAAGACTTCCATGAGGATATTTAAATATACTATATCCTCGAAGTCCAGAACTTTTCTATCCTCCAGATCGACTGACGTGACGTGTAAAAGTAGTGTAAAGTGAGACGTAGACCGTCCCAAACCCGAGGAGAACCTCAGGGATCGAACTCGGCCTACGTCAAAAATGGGTCGGGAAGTCCGTAGATTGGGACGGGTCCTGTCGCCGGGGGGGGGGGGGTAAAAGGAGGGTGTATGGGTAAGAGGGAGAGGGGGGGGGATAAGTGTGGGACAGGTGCACATCAACAAAGGTAGAGAGGGGGAAGGGGATGCTTGCACATGAGTCGGGACGGGTTATGTCCCCCCGGGACGTTGAGGGTCGCTGAGGGGTAAAAGGGGGGAGTAGTGAACTGAACAAGTGGTCAATAGTAGATGAATATGTATGAGTATGTGCCATAGAATTAATCGTGTGTTGGGGATCTTAATAATCTGTAAGGGATCAGGGAATCTGTTACTAGCTTTGATATTGTTTATTCTTAGATTAATTTGATTTAAGGATTTATTGCCAAACAAAATATAGAAAGTTTTGTCATTGTTAAGGCTGAGTTTGTTGGCAGTTAGTCAGAGATGGACTTTATGTAGTTCAGTATTCACTATGTCAATTAGGTAGCGTCAGCAAATAGAATTGGTTTGAGGTGTTGAGAGGCATTTGGAAGGTCATTAATGTAGAAGAGAAAGAGGAGAGGGCCAAGTATGCTGCCCTGAGGAACACCAATGTTGATGGGTTGGGTGGGAGAAATGGAATTATTCACAGAAACATACTGGAGCCTGTCAGTAAGGTAAGACTGAAGATATTGGAGGGAGTGACCTCTGACTCCATAATGATATTGACGACAAAGTCTGAATACAACAGGACCATACAGTGGCACCTCAAGACCAAGGTATTTGAACCTGTTAACATAGTCAAGCTGGGAGCCATCAGACAGTTGCATCTTGCGAACAGCTCCTCCCTGCCTGGGTGGACGCCGATTGTGTATCTTTGTTTTCTCTGCTGAGATGACTAAACCTAGGTCCTGACATGAGTCTAATACAGAGTTAGGAGTGTTAAGAGTAAGAATAGTGGTGATGCAATGATGCACACTCCTTCCATGCATGAAGCTATATATCTTGGGGGGGGGGGGATAGCAAGGTTCTTATTCTATGGAGGAGACGGTTTAGGACCATTCTGTCAAATGTTTTGCAAATGCATCTAATAAGGGAAATTGGGTGGAAACCATTCTCTTGATTTGTATTGGGAATTGGAATGATTATACTGTTAGTCGAAGAGATAGGAAGTTCCCCCAGTAACATAGCTCATATTATTCTGCTCAAGGACGGAATTTCCTAGTATTAAAGGCAGCAAACGCAATATGTCATAGTGATAACATCCTCACCGGGGCACGTGGCTTTACCTTTGTTTAGGTCCGAAAGTAACTTAAACTCGGTAAATTGTACGTTGCAATTTGTTACGAACCCTTCGTCGGGACCAAGATTCATGAAGCTCAGTGTATTTCTCGTAAGTCTATGTGCTACGAAGGTTCCTAAGTACCGGCTAAGAACGCGCCAAAGGGCGATTCAGAAAAGTATACTTAGGAAGATTTTTAAGTAGTTCACTTAGGTCTCGCTAGATGTCACTAGGGCTTCTAGTTTGGGCCCCCTCCCTGTCTAGCTCGTTGTTACCATGGAGGGTCTTGGTGGGCGGCTGCCCGTTGTTACCATGGAGGGTCTTGGTGGGCGGCTGCCCGTTGTTACCATGGAGGGTCTTGGTGGGCGGCTGCCCGTTGTTACCATGGAGGGTCTTGGTGGGCGGCTGCCCGTTGTTGCCATGGAGGGTCTTGGTGGGCGGCTGCCCGTTGTTACCATGGAGGGTCTTGGTGGGCGGCTGCCCGTTGTTACCATGGAGGGTCTTGGTGGGCGGCTGCCCGTTGTTACCATGGAGGGTCTTGGTGGGCGGCTGCCCGTTGTTACCATGGAGGGTCTTGGTGGGCGGCTGCCCGTTGTTACCATGGAGGGTCTTGGTGGGCGGCTGCCCGTTGTTGCCATGGAGGGTCTTGGTGGGCGGCTGCCCGTTGTTACCATGGAGGGTCTTGGTGGGCGGCTGCCCGTTGTTACCATGGAGGGTCTTGGTGGGCGGCTGCCCGTTGTTACCATGGAGGGTCTTGGTGGGCGGCTGCCCGTTGTTGCCATGGAGGGTCTTGGTGGGCGGCTGCCCGTTGTTACCATGGAGGGTCTTGGTGGGCGGCTGCCCGTTGTTACCATGGAGGGTCTTGGTGGGCGGCTGCCCGTTGTTACCATGGAGGGTCTTGGTGGGCGGCTGCCCGTTGTTGCCATGGAGGGTCTTGGTGGGCGGCTGCCCGTTGTTACCATGGAGGGTCTTGGTGGGCGGCTGCCCGTTGTTACCATGGAGGGTCTTGGTGGGCGGCTGCCCGTTGTTGCCATGGAGGGTCTTGGTGGGCGGCTGCCCGTTGTTACCATGGAGGGTCTTGGTGGGCGGCTGCCCGTTGTTACCATGGAGGGTCTTGGTGGGCGGCTGCCCGTTGTTACCATGGAGGGTCTTGGTGGGCGGCTGCCCGTTGTTACCATGGAGGGTCTTGGTGGGCGGCTGCCCGTTGTTACCATGGAGGGTCTTGGTGGGCGGCTGCCCGTTGTTACCATGGAGGGTCTTGGTGGGCGGCTGCCCGTTGTTACCATGGAGGGTCTTGGTGGGCGGCTGCCCGTTGTTACCATGGAGGGTCTTGGTGGGCGGCTGCCCGTTGTTACCATGGAGGGTCTTGGTGGGCGGCTGCCCGTTGTTACCATGGAGGGGCTTGGTGGGCGGCTGCCCGTTGTTACCATGGAGGGTCTTGGTGGGCGGCTGCCCGTTGTTACCATGGAGGGTCTTGGTGGGCGGCTGCCCGTTGTTACCATGGAGGGTCTTGGTGGGCGGCTGCCCGTTGTTACCATGGAGGGTCTTGGTGGGCGGCTGCCCGTTGTTACCATGGAGGGTCTTGGTGGGCGGCTGCCCGTTGTTACCATGGAGGGGTGGGCGGCTGCCCGTTGTTACCATGGAGGGTCTTGGTGGGCGGCTGCCCGTTGTTACCATGGAGGGTCTTGGTGGGCGGCTGCCCGTTGTTACCATGGAGGGTCTTGGTGGGCGGCTGCCCGTTGTTACCATGGAGGGTCTTGGTGGGCGGCTGCCCGTTGTTACCATGGAGGGTCTTGGTGGGCGGCTGCCCGTTGTTACCATGGAGGGGCTTGGTGGGCGGCTGCCGGAGTGTGATGCTCCTTAAGGCAGTCCTCTGTCCTTTTGTCGCCTTCCCGCCACACACACACCGAAACTACGACGTTGGTACAACGTACGAACAAGTTTTAACACGTCCTAACCAGTTATAACAACCAATATAGCAAGTTGTAACAACGTTCTAATACATCATAAACACGTTAAGCCAAGATGTAACAACTTTATTACAAGTCATAACAAGCGGAAAATAGAGACAGTTTCGGTTTGTGTTTCCAGGGTTGTGCTCCTGCTGCTGCCTTCTCTAATTCTGCTGGACACCTTTTCCTTTTCCTTATGTTTCGTTTTTCTCCCCCCTCTTCTCCTATCTGTTTGTCGTTTCCTGCTGACCTTTTGCTTGTTTTGGTTATTCTTTTGGACTTCTTCTATTTTGACGCCCGGGTGCTTGAGGAGGCATACTCTTGCACCCGTAGAACTGTAGTACCCAACGTCGAGAGCAAGGTGGAATCTTTTATTGTCGATCCTCCTTTCGTCACTGAACCCGATCTCGACGGACTGACGGTTCTTAAGGTGGCATTTGTGGGGCGTATACTCACGACGCACCCCTAGGGGGCCCCGGCATGATCGGCGATAGCTTTTTGTTGGGTGTCCTGCCTCTAATTGTGGCTCTATGGTGGGTATAGAGGCACATTCGTGAATGAATGTTTTTCTTTTCGTACCTATGTCGCATTCTATTCCTTTTTTACCTTCTCAGGCTCGTGGAGTGGGCGACTTAGCCCCCGAGTCGGACTGTGTTGGAAGACCAGGCTCTGTAGTCCCCGCTGCGTTGGGCCCCGACCTTCCTCCTCCTTTGGCCTCTCTGACTACTTCCCTTGGCTCCCCTCCCTCTGTGGTTGGGTCGAGCCTCCAGCCCCCAGTGGTGACCACCTCGTCCCCTGGCACGGCTCAGTCTTTAGTTGTGACCACTGCGCCTTTTAACCTCTCTCTCTCTGGGGGTTCTCAACGCCGTCCTCGACACGGCCGCACTCGCTCGATTCCTTCCCGTACTGATGCGTATCAAGCCTTGTTTGGTTCCGCTTTGTGGGTCAAATACTTTAATCTCCTCCCTCCTGATTCTGCGCCTCCTGACGATTTCTCCCTTCATAGGCATCTTTTTGATTCCGTGGATGCCTCTGTTACTTTCCACCCCACCTGTCTCGGTGCACGTGTCGTTGCTGCTCCTTCTCAGGATGCAGCTTCCCGCTTGGCTGCCTTGTCCTGCCTTGGCGAGATCCCTGTTCGGGTCTCCAAGAACGCTCGGTTGAATACCAGTGTTGGCACTATTCTCCTCCCGCCCCATGTTGCAACCGGTGTTCGGAATCTGCAGGATTGCCACGAAGATATTCGGCATATCCTTGATGCCCAGGGCCATTCTGTCCTCCAGGTAGACTCGTTTACTCGTCCCCCTCGTGGTCGTCGCCGTCAACCCCTTCGTGTTGTGAAGATCACCTTTGATGGTAGGACCCTTCCACCCTCTGTCATTCTTGCTGGTGCCAGGTGCTCTGTCCAGGAGTACATTCCTTCTCCTCGGCTTTGTAATAAGTGCTGGAGGTTTGGGCATGGTGCCCTCCGCTGCTCTGGGACTGTCTCTCTCTGAACTTTTGTGTGGGGGTGAAGGTCACTCTAAGTCGGAGTGCACTTCTCCCCAGGCTCGCTGCCTCAACTGCGGTGAGGCCCATCCTACCTTCTCCCGTGCGTGTATCCATTACAAGCTTGAGGCGGCCGTCCTCAACTTGAAGCACCGGGAGCATTTATCTTTTCCTGAGGCGAGGCGCCAAGTTCGCCGGCTCCCGCCTTATGCTAACGTCTCTTATGCTCGCGTGTTGCGCTCTTCCTCTCCTCGTCCTTCCCTCCTTCCTCAGACTCACAACCGTTTCCGGGCCTTGGACCCTGATACGCCCACTGCCCCCTCCTCTGTTCCTTTGAGTTCTGTCCCGAAGGGTCCCCCTCCTGGTCCTCTGTCTGGGGTTCCCCTTCTTTCTGCCCGGTCTGTCATGTCTCCTGTGTCTTCTTCCTCGTCTCCCTCCGATCCTCCTTCCCATCCTCTTCCTCCATCTATTGGCTCTCCACGCCGCCTGTCGGTGCGGGCGGATGTCCATCGCTCTCCTAACGGCCGTCGTGTGTGCTCTCGTTCAGCTTCTCCTGTTGAGACGCTGGAATCCGTTGCCCGGTACGTAGTTGCTGGGACACCGGTCTCTTTGAGTCAGAAGCGTAAGCCTGGCTCCTCTCCTTCCTCCTCCCCGGCGGGTAAAAAGGCTTTGCTTTCTTCCTCGCCCCTACTTCTGGCTCTCTCGCTCCTTCCCCTCCCATTTTGGTGGTTGCGCCCCCTGTTCCTGCTATGGAGGTCTCTTTGGCCCCCGCTTCCCTCTCGGTTGGTGCCCTTGCTGAGGTGCACTCCCTTGTTTCTGTCCCCCCTCCTGCTGCTGTCCTTGACCCTCGGTTATCTCCCCCCCCTCCCTCTTCCTCCTCCGGACCCTCTTCGTCCGCCCCTGGTCGGTCCTCTAGCTACCTTCCCTCCTTCTTTGCTCAGTTTACCCATGCCCCCTAACCCTGACTTTGCTGACCCTGATCCTGCTGCTTCTTTAATGTGCTGTGTTCCCTTTTCGCCTTTGTTTCTTTGTTGTTCTCTGTTGCTGTCCTTTCTCTTCTCGTCGATGTCTATTCTTCAATGGAACGTTCGTGGTTATTACGCCAATTTCCTCGAACTCCAACTTCTGATTTCGCGGTTTTCGCCCCTTTGTGTCTGTCTCCAGGAGCCGATGCTTGGTGCTCGTCCTGGTCGTTTTCGTGGCTATTCCTTTCTCTCCCCCCCCCCCCCAGTTGCTGGGGCTCCTAACTCTTCTGCTCTCTTGATTCGCTCTGATGTTCCCTTTGTCCCCTTACTTTTTTCCTTTGCCTCTCCATTGTTCTGCTGCTCGTATCTTTGTGGGGAAATGGTACCACCGTTTGTTCCATTTATCTTCCCCCAAGTATCCCGCTTTCTCTTCCCAATTTGAAACACCTACTGGACTCCTTGCCGCAGCCTGTGCTCCTGCTGGGTGATTTCAATTGTCGTCATTCCCTTTGGGGTGATGTTCTGACGAATACCCGGGGTCGCCTTCTTGAGCCGTTTATCCTTTCTTCTTCCCTGTCTCTTCTGAATTCTGGTGAGCCCACGCATTTGGACTCTCGGACTCGCACCCTTTCCTGTCTTGATCTTTCTCTTTGCTCGTCTTCTCTTTACTTAGATTTCACGTGGCAGGTTCTTGATGACCTCCATGGCAGTGACCATTTCCCCATCCTTGTTACCTTTTTCTCTTTTCGCCCTTCCCTCTCCTTCCCTAGGTGGCAGTTTGCTAAAGCAGACTGGAACCTATTTACCCTCAGTGCTGCTCTCTCTGACCTCTCCTCTGCCCTTCCTGCTCTCCTCCTTTTTCATGACACTGTCTTCGACGCTGCCCTCCGCTCTATTCCTCTCGGGGTCCACGGAAGTGCATTCCCTGGTGGAATGCAGACTGTGCTCGGGCTGTCCTCTGTAAGCGTGCAGCCTGGAAGAGACACTGCCGCCGGCAGACGGCCGATTCTTTTCTTTTGTTTCGGAAGGCGAGTGCGGTGGCCCGTAGGGCCATCCGTACAGCTAAACGTGAATGTTGGGCGTCTTATGTCTCCACCATTACGTCCGAAACTCCTCTGCCGCAGATCTGGAAGCGTATCCGCAAGATAGCGGGTAAGTTCGTTCCCGATGTCTCACCGGTCCTTCACCTCCATGGTACTCTTGTGGCGGACCCGTTGCAGGTTGCTACCGAACTGGGTTCCCACTTTTTTTCTGTTAGCTCTGGTTTTCATCTTCTCCAATCTTTCCTTCTTCATAAACCTGTCATTGAATCTTGTCCTTTAGATTTCTGCACTCATCTTCGACTTCCCTATAACGATCCCTTCTCTCTTTCTGAACTTCGGTCTACCCTGGTCTTCTGCGGTTCTACAGCGGCGGGATCCGATGGCATTCATTATGAGATGCTTCGCCATCTCCCTCCGTGCATGTCTCAGTATTTACTGAGTTTGTATAATCGGATCTGCGAGTCGTCAGTCCCTGAGGACTGGCTCGATGCCATTGTCCTCCCTGTTTGCAAACCAGGGTCTCTGGGAACATGCCCTAAGGACTTCTGCCCTATTGCCCTCACAAGTTGTGTCTGCAAACTCTGAACGTATGGTTAACATTCGTCTGATGTGGTTCTTAGAACACCATCACCACCTCTCCCCTTCTCAATTTGGTTTCCGCAAGTGCCGCAGCACGACAGATGTCCTGGTGAACTTGGAGGTCTATATTCGTACTGCTTTTGCTGCGAAGACCTCCGTTGTTGCCGTCCTTTTTGACCTGGAAAAGGCTTACGACACCACTTGGCGATATCATATTCTATCCCAGCTTCATTCTTTTGGCCTTCGTGGTCATCTCCCTCTCTTTCTCCGCAGCTTCCTCTCTCGTCGTTCCTTTCGGGTGCGGCTTGGTACCGCTCTCTCTGCCTCTTTTCAGCAATACGAAGGTGTGCCCCAGGGTAGTGTTCTGAGCACTACTCTTTTTCTGGTTGCCCTCAATGGTCTTCTTTCCTCTCTTCCTTCAGGTGTCTTCTCCGCTCTCTATGTCGATGATCTTACCCTTTGCTGTCAGAGTGATGATTCGCCTCTCCTTCAGCACCGGCTTCAACTTGCAATTGATGCCGTGTCGTCTTGGGCCACCGATCATGGCTTCAGGTTCTCTACATCTAAGACTTGTGCTATGACTTTTACTCGGAAGCGTGTTGTTCTTCGTCCCTCTTTGTCGCTTTATGGTCATCCCCATGAGTACAAAGATTCCGCGAAGCTTTTGGGGTTATTCTTTGACATTCGTTTGTCTTGGTCTCCCCATATCTCTTACCTCCGTGTTGAGTGCTCTAAGGGCCTTACCCTCCTTCGGGTATTGTCCCATACTTCTTGGGAAGCGAATAGGCGCACTCTCCTTGCTTTACATTCCTCTCTCGTCCTGTCTAAGCTCGATTATGGTTGCCCTGCTTACTCGTCTGCTTCTCCTTCTACTCTTCGCCGTCTTGATGTTTTGCACCATACTGGGTTGCGCCTCAGTTCTGGTGCCTTTCGTTCGACTCCCGTCCTCAGCTTGTATGTTGACACTGGCTTCCTATCTCTCTAGGATCGCCGTGATCGCTACTGTCTTCGCTATCTTGCGCGGTCGTTGCAACATCCTTCCTCTCGCCTCTGTCGTGCTTTAACTTTTATCCCTCCTGCGGTTCCTGTTCCCCTTCACCACCTCCCTCTTTCTGTCCGGTTACCTCGCTTACAGGATTCTCTTTCCGTTCGTATTTCTAATATTTCTTCTTGTGTTGTTCCTTCTTTGCCCTCGTGGAGGGTCCCTCTTCCGCAGTTTTGTACATCTTTGACCCGTATCACTAAAGCTTTTACCCCTCCTACGGTTTTAAAACGCCTTTTCCTTGAGCACTTTTCTTCTCACTCCCGCTCCGTTTCTGTCTTCACCGATGGGTCTAAGTCTGTGGACGGTGTTGGCTACTCTGTTGTTTTTCCTGATCGCACTTATATGTGTCGCTTACCTCCGGAGACTAGCATCTTCACAGCGGAGCTTTATGCTATTCTCTATGCTCTTCGTCTCCTGCTTTCTCGTTGTCAATCTTCCTTTGTAGTTGTTGTTGACTCTCGTAGTGCCCTCATGGCTCTCGGGTCCTTTAATCCGGTTCATCCAGTAGTTGTCGAGATCCAGCATTGGCTGTTTCTTGTTCACAGTAAATTTAAGTCGGTTGAGTTTTGTTGGGTTCCCAGCCATATTGGTGTGTCTTTAAATGAGCGTGCGGATGCTGCCGCCAGGGAAGCTGTCCGCTCTTGTCCCATCTCTCGTAAAGGTATTCCTTATTCCGACTTTTACCCGGTTATCCATTCCTCCATCCTTACCCGTTGGCAGGCTTCTTGGTCGTCTGTTACTGGTAACAAACTGCGTACTCTTAAGAGTTGTGTTTCCTCGTGGCCGTCCTCCTACCACCGTAACCGGCGATGGGAAACGGCTCTGGCGAGGTTGAGTATTGGCCATACTCGCTTAACCCATGGTCACTTGATGGAGCGCCGCCCTGCTCCTTATTGTCCTAGTTGCATTGTCCCTCTTACGGTCGTGCATGCTTGAATGTCCTGACTTCCAGGACGAGCGTGTGTCTTGTTTTCCGACCATCCCCCGCGGTCGCTTGTCCCTCGATAGTATTCTTGGTGACTCGGATACTTTTGATATCGTTCGCCTTATGCGTTTTTGTTCTCGTATTGGCATTCTTGGTGATATTTAGCGCCCTCTGATTATTCCGCACTTTGATGGTGCTACATAGCCTTCCCGGATGGTGCTACATAGCCTTCCTGGTTTGGTGCATTTTTTCTTACAGCTGTAGCCAATCACGACGCTGGCATATCGGAGCTTATCCGTGATCATACATATTTACGTCAAATTTTCTTATAAAATTGTATATTTCGAAGTAAACAATGTTTTTTCAACTTGTACAGTCAGCTAACATTGTAGTAAGCAAATACCATTTTTTGTTTACCTACGTAATTCTAAGAGTAGTCTCTTAGAATTACTAGTCTATGGTGTAGTGGTAAGACATTCGCCACCTGCTTTTCATGGGTTCATATCCTGGCCGGGGAGGATTTAATAGGCCCAAATCCTTAACTGTAGCCTTTGTTTAACTCACCAGTAAGATGGGTACTTGGTTGTAAAAACGATTCTTCGTGGGGTGCGTATTGTAGGGACCCATAGGATTGACTTGCCCGAAACGTTTCGTGTACTAGTGGCTGTACAAGAATGTAACAAAGAGTATATATCAGTATAGAAGACCTTGTCGCTCCCAAGATTCGAGAAGCGATGGTATTTATTTATGTATATACTAATCTTTTAGTGGCCTCGAGGACAAAAAGCCCTTGTTAACCAATTGTCCTATTGATTTTCTATTTCTAACTGAATTTATGCATGTACGGCTTCAGCAGCACTGAATAAGTACATGCCAAATCCAGCACTATTACTATAATAATAATAATTAATAATAATTTTTTTATTTAGGCAAAGGTACATACATAAAGAGATTTTACAAAGTTTGTTGGCTTTATAGATAGAGCTAGTACATACAATGCCTAAAGCCACTATTACGCAAAGCGTTTCGGGCAGGAAAAACACTACTGACTAAAGCTTAAAACTAATGGGTAAAAAGAAAAAAATGCGTTGAGTACAAATAAAAATATAGGTAAAAGAGGGGGGAACATTGTTGAAAAAGCAGCACGAATACAATTACAAATTATTACAGAAAATTACATTCAAACAGCGTTGATTTGAAAAAAAAAAAAAAAAAAAAAAAACATACATGGGTTGACAATAGAAGGGTAAGGTAGGTTACAGGGAATTTATTAGGTATAGCTTCGTTTTTAACTTAAACTGGTTGAGAGAGGTACTGTCTTTAACATGGTTGGGAAGGTCATTCCACATTCTGGGCCCCTTGATTTGTAGAGCATTTCTGGTTTGATTAAGTCGTACTCTAGGAATATCAAAACTGTATTTATTTCTGGTGTGGTGCTCATGGGTTCTGTTACAACCTTCTATGAAGCTTTTGAGATCAGGATTGGCATTACAGTTTAGCGTTTTATATATGTATAATACACATGAGAGAATGTGCAGTGACTTAATGTCTAACATATTCAGAGATTTGAGTAGGGGTACCGAGTGATGTCTGGGGCCAGAATTGGATATTGTCCTAATAGCAGCTTTGTGTTGAGTAATTAGAGGACGTAAGTGATTTTGGGTAGTAGAGCCCCAAGCACAAATACCATAGTTGAGATATGGATAGATAAGGGAGTAATAGAGAGTCACCAGGGCAGGGCGTGGTACATAATATCTGATCTTAGAAAGAATGCCCACAGTTTTTGAAACTTTTTTTGATATGTTTAGAATGTGTCCCTGGAAATTCAGCTTGTGGTCAATGAGAATGCCAAGGAATTTGCCATCTAATTTGTTACAAATTTGGGTATTGTTTATTTTGAGATTTATTTGATTAGAGGATTTATTGCCAAACAGAATATAGAAAGTTTTGTCAATGTTAAGGGTGAGTTTGTTGGCAGTTAGCCACAGATGGACTTTATTTAGCTCAGTATTTACTGTGGCATTTAGAGCAAGGGGATCAGGACTGGAGTAAATGAAGGTTGTGTCGTCAGCAAATAGGATTGGTTTGAGGTGTTGGGAGGCATTTGGAAGGTCATTAATGTAGATGAGAAAGAGGAGAGGGCCAAGTATGCTGCCCTGGGGAACACCAATGTTGATGGGTAGGGTGGGAGAAATTGTATTATTCACAGAAACACATTGGAGCCTGTCAGTAAGGTAGGATTTGAGGTATTGTAGGGAGTGTCCTCTGACACCATAATGATGTAATTTAAGAAGAAGGTTTTGGTGGTTGACAGTATCGAAAGCTTTACGCAGGTCCACAAATAACCCAACAGGGAACTCATTTCTATCAAGAGCTGTATGAATCGAGTTAAGCATACTAATAAGTGCATCGTTAGTGCTTTTTTTGGGCCTGAAGCCATATTGGCAAGGGCTAAGTATATTGAGTTTGGCTAGATATGAGTAAAGCTGCTTATAGATTAGTTTTTCAAAAATTTTTGACAAGTTTGGCAGGATTGATATAGGTCTGTAGTTGTTAACATCTGTGAGATCACCACATTTGTGGACAGGCGTTACTCTCGCTTTTTTTTAGAATATCTGGAAAGGTTTGGAGTTCAAGTGACTTGTTGAAGAGCAAAGCAATAGCAGGGGCTAAAGATCTGGAGGCTTTTTTGTAGATTAAAGTTGGTATCTCCTCAAGGGCACCAGACTTGGTTTTAAGGGAAAGGATTATCTCATTGACGTCAGTGGAATTAATAGGCTTTAGGTACAGAGACTGTGGATAGTTACCTGTAAGATAGTCCTTAATGTCAGTACTGGAAGATGGAATATCATTAGCAAGGGATGAACCAATGGAAGAGAAGAACCTATTGAACTCAATAGCAGAATCAGAGGCTGAAAGCTGACCATCGTTATTAGACAGGAGAGTCGGTTTGTTATTTAAAGACTTCTTTGATCCCAATATTTGTGAAATTGTTCTCCATGTTTGTTTAATGTTGCTCTTTATTTGGGTAAATTTATCTTCGTAGTATTTAGTTTTGGCTCGTCTAATTATCTTAGATAGCAATAATGAGTAATTCTTTGAGAATTCTTTGGAGACAATTCCTAACCTATACTTCTTCTCAAGGTCATGTTTTTTATTAATAGATTTAAGTATTCCCTTTGTAAGCCAGGGATTGTTAAGCCTTTTGGTTGTGACTTGTTTTGTAAGCATAGGACAGTGGGTATTATAAAGGCTAAGAGTTTTTTGAAGAAAAGATTGAACTGCTAGGTTGATGTCCTCTATGTTACCTAACTCGGACTCCCAGTTGACATTATCAGTAGCAGTTATAAAATTGTCTATAGCAGTTTCATTGTGTAGTCTAAAACGTATCTCTCTTGACTCAAGAGGTGGTTTGCTAATGTTAGTTAAGAGAAATGTGGGGTAATGGTCTGTAGTGCTATCGGTGATTATACCTGAAGTAAGCGGAGAGGTTATATTTGTCCAGATGTGATCTAGAGTCGTGGCAGTGCTATCAGTGATTCTAGTAGGTCTAGTGATTAAGGGTATGAGGAAGCAGGAATTCATACAGTTGAGGAAGCTAACAGCAGTAGGGTGTTCTGGCTCGCAGAGGTCAATATTAAAGTCCCCTGCGATAATTAGGTGGTTTTTGTTCAGTCTGTTATCAAGTATTAGATTTCTAAGGTTTGAGTTGAATTCGGACACATCAGTGTTAGGAATTCTATAAACTGCACCCACAGACAGGACAGACTCGGCACCCTTGACTCTGAAGCTGGCGAAGATATACTCCCCATAGCAGTCTCTAGTTCTAATTTCTTTTAAGCATGTTAGTTCTTGGTGGTAGTAAAGAGCAGTGCCACCACCTCTCTGAAGTTGACGACAGTTGTGAATTGCTGAGTAGTTAGGCATGTTAAAGAGTTGAGTAGTATCCTCTTTCAACCATGTTTCAGTAAGTATAATAAAAGAGAATTTGTTGTCAATAGCTTCAATCAAGGCACTAACATCATCGAAGTGTTTACCTAGGGATCTAACGTTCAAATTGATTACAGAGATATTGTGATTATGAGTTAATACATTGTTTACATCATGTGCTGCAAAATATCTGCAATTTAGATCATTAAAGTGATTATTGTCATAGATAGTGGATAAGAGGCGATGGGTAGTCCTGCTCGAGAGGACAAACTCTCCAACACTATATCTGTGATTGCCCTGTTATCAGTGACTTCAGACCAAATGGTATGAGGTACTTTGAGTTCTGTAATTACTTCATACTCTCAGGAATATTGGAAGATATCCTTGTGCTGTACCCAGTTTTTGCCAGTGGGGCTAATAGATCAGCATTACATTTCTTATTCTCTCCTGATTCCATGTATGACTGTGAGGTGGGGATGTTGATCGAGCTTTTAGCTAGTTTAAAATCTACACTGTAATCTTTCATATAGAATAGAGTAGCAGCACATTGCTGTGTATACCTAAGCTTGTTAATAAACAAAAATCAATAATAAAGGTTTTAAATTATAGCTTATATTATTAGTATACCAGTATTATCCTTATTAAATCATAAATGTTAACCAGGGGTCATTAACATCTCATATTGATATGTAATGTTAGTAATGTTGACCAAACCTTACACTAGAAGATAAAAAGACAACAATGTTATTAATATTTCTTGTGAATCATTAAATTGTGCAGTGTGTCAATTTTTCACTTCTATGGATATACATTAGAAGAAAATAGGATAAACAACCCATAAATATTTGTTTCGTTATATTTTTTGTTATTTAAATAACTGGATCAATATTTTTACAGCTGACAAGATTTGTTTTACTCAAAGGTGCATTAGCTGTTAAAAAAAAAATTGGTTTATTGTTCCACACAATGTTGCTACACAGCCTTCCCGGCTTGGTGCCTTCTTCTGATGATTATTGTTACACAGCCAAGTTGTGTAACAGGAAGAGGTCTTGGACCCCTACTTCCCTCTCTCTTTTTTAACAGGCCATAATACTCCATACAGTCATAATTATAGATTTAAGTATTCAATGAGAGAAATTTTCTAAGTCTTTACCCTTCTTACTTAACATAATTTGTGCAGCATATTTTTCTTTTATGTCTCACCCAGATTTAATTTCAAAATAAAACCAAACAAAATAAATTAAAAATGGGTTTGTATAGCTAAGGTACACCCCCTAGCTATACTTATTAGGTGAACAGGGGCATTTGGTGATAGTAAATGCTCCCACCAGCCATCTTCTCTCATATTTCATGTTCAGTGTTTATTTACTTATTAATAACTACTGGTATAATATTTTGCTGTTATATAACTAATTCTAATATCATAAAAGACATATTTACTATAAGTTTCAAACAGAGAATGAATATATAGTTAACACGAAAGACTCCGTCTTGAAACTCGCCGGCTAAAATGTTTTGTTTGTGAGAAAATCGATCCTCCGTGTTGTGTAGTACCTGGTTGATACCTGCTTGATGGGGTTCTGAGAGTTCTTCTACTCCCCAAGCCCGGCCCGAGGCCAAGCTTGACTTGTGAGAGTTTGGTCCACCAGGCTGTTGCTTGGAGCGGCCCGCAGGCCCACATACCCACCACAGCCCGGCTGATCCGGTACTCCTTGGAGAAAATGATCTAGTTTTATCTTGAAGATGTCCACCGTTTTTCCGGCAATATTTCTTATGCTCGCTGGGAGGGTGTTGAACAACCGCGAACCTCTGATGTTCATACAGTGTTCTCTGATTGTGCCTATGGCACCTCTGCTCTTCACTGGTTCTATTCTGCATTTTCTTCCATATCGTTCACTCCAGTATGTTGTTATTTTACTGTGTAGATTTGGTACTTGTCCCACCAGTATCTTCCATGTGTATATTATTTGATATCTCTCTCGTCTTCTTTCTAGTAAGTACATTTGAGAGCTTTGAGACGATCTTAATAATTTAGGTGCTTTATCTCGTCTATGTTTGCCTCATGTTTTCTGTATTCCCTCTATTTCAGCAATCTCTCCTGCTCTGAAGGGGGAAGTGAGTACTGAGCAGTACTCAAGACGGGACAACACAAGTGACTTGAAGAGTACAACCATTGTGATGGGATCCCTGGATTTGAAAGTTCTCGTAATCCATCCAATCATTTTTCTGGCTAACGAAATATTTGCTTGGTTATGCTCCCTAAACGTTACGTCGTCAGACATCATTATTCCCAAATCCTTTATATGTTGCTTTCCTACTATGGGCAAATTTGATTGCGTTTTGTACTCTGTATTATGTTTAAGGTTCTCATTTTTACCGTATCTGAGTACCTGGAATTTATCACTAATAAACCTCATGTTATTTTCTGTTGCTCAGTCGAAAACTTTATTAATATCTGCTTGAAGTTTTTCAATGTCTTCAGCCGAGGTAATTTTCATGCTGATTTTTGCGTCTTCTGCAAAGGATGACACGAAGCTGTGACTTGTATTTTTGTCTATATCTGATATGAGAATAAGGAACAGCAGTGGTGCAAGGACTGTACCTTGAGGTACAGAGCTTTTAACTGCACTTGGACTCTATTTTATTTGATTGACTGTTACTCTTTGTGTTCTGTTTGACAGGAAATTGAGTATCCAGCGTCCTACTTTACCAGTTATTCCTATTGACCTCATTTTGTGTGCTATCACTCCATGGTCACATTTGTCGAATGCCTTTGCGAAGTCCGTGTATACCACATCAGCATTCTGTTTTTCTTCTAATGTCTCAGTGACTTTGTCGTAGTGATCAAGTAGCTGTGAGAGGTACGATCTTCCCGCTCGAAATCCATGTTGGCCTGGGTTGTGGAGGTCATTGGTCTCCATGAAATTGGTGACCTGACTCCTAATCACTCTCTGAAATACTTTTATTATGTGGGACGTTAGTGCAACTGGTCAATAATTCTTTGCCAATGCTTTGCTACCTCCCTTGTGTAGAGGGGCTATGTCTGCTACTTTAAGCGCATCTGGTATCTCCCTCGTGTCCAAGTTCTTCCTCCACACTATACTGAGTGTCTGTGCTACTGGCACTTTGCATTTCTTTATAAATATTGAATTCCATGAGTCTGGACCTGGGGCCGAGTGCATGGGCATGTTTTTAATTTCTCTTTCAAAATCTAGTACGCTCGTGTTGATATCAGTTATATTTACAGGGGTTTGGATATCCCGCATAAAGAAATTGTCTGGATCTTCCACTTTCATGTTGTTTATCGGGGTGCTAAACATGTCCTCATACTACTTTTTTAGGATTTCACTAATTTCTTTGTCATCCTCCGTGTATGAACCTTCACTTGTACGAATAGGTGCAATACTGGCAGTGGTTTTTGCTTTTGATTTCGCATATGTGAAGAAGTATTTTGGATTTTTCTTTATTTCCTGAATTGCTTTCTGTTCTAACTGCCTTTCTTCAGTTTCATATGAGTGTTTCAATTTCCGCTCGATTTATTCAATCTCCCTATTTAAATTATTCCTTCTTTGACGGGAAAGTCGTGTCTGCTTAAGCATTTTCGGTATTTTTTTCTTCATTTATAGTGTCGTCTGCGTTCTCTTTCTACGTTGGACCTTTTTCTGGCTTTCCTCAAAGGAACATGTTTCAGACAGACTTGATACGCTTCCGAAGTCAGTTTTTCTATTCCTTCTGGAGGACTTGTATTACTTAGAACAGTTCCCCATGGAATGTTTGTAAGTTCCCTGTTTATTATCTCCCAGTCTATTCTTTTATTATTAAAATTGAATTTACTGAATAGGGGCTATTCAGTAAATTCAATTTTCCTCTCGCTTTATCAACGTTTTGGGTCTATTCTGAGTATTGATGGTCGTTTGCACTTCAATGAGCTTGTGATCTGAGTATGTGGTATCTGATATCGTTGTAACAGTTGTTGAGGTGACTTGAGTAGAGACTTGGGGTTATACCTGACTTACGAGACATTCACAGGGAGGTGAGGTAAGGTCAAGCAAACCTCACCTCCAGTAGTTTCTAGAGTTGGAAGGTAGTCCCTTGTTACCAGATTCAAATCCGTCCATTCAACGGAAAATTGGGGATAGACGAGTATAAAAGCTCGTTACGAGAGAGGGAGAGATGACGGGAGACATCTCCCGTCACGCAGGGTGCAGTCCCACCTCCACAGATCTCCAGTATCAGCTCTTGATACTGGTAATGGCTCAAATGGGCCACTACTTACGGGCTATTCATGCCCGTGCCACCTTTTGGGTGGCTCAATCTTCATCAATCACTCAATCAGCGGGAGAGAGAGTTGTGTTCTGTGTCTTAGTGCAGACAGGAGTCGAGAGTGTAGTGTTGGACACCACAGGCGAGGAGGGAGACCCTCTCCCCTGTGGAAGGGAGACGATCTGGTGTCTACAAGGAAGCTTCGTCACTTGAGTGAGTACTGGTCCCATAGGTTCTAACATCGCAAGTATTGATATTCAATTGCCTTGACAGGGAGGATAAATTAGGATTTTTATATTGAGCTCAATTAAATAAATAGATATTATTAAATTGGCCATCTGTTGTATCCATTCGTCCCTGCAAGTTATTCATAGAGAGTTGCCAGGGAATAGTGGAAGTCAGTTGTGTTCTCACCCGCCCCCCCCCCCTGTGATATCCTGAACTCACAATGACCGGTATCTCTCTCCCGTGACCGGTATCTCTCTCTGACCGGTATCCTTCGTCGCCGGTCACTAGGTTAATCAAAGACGAAGGTGGTGGCGGCATTACGTAGTAGTAAGTAATTTAAAGTTTTAGTTTTAAGTAGTAAGAACCTGCTTTAGTGGGTAGGTATTGGTGGTGATACACCGGTGATACCTTATAGCTGCGTTATATCGTAATGTCCCTGATTATGTCTTCATGTTCGTAAAGACCAGATCTAGAATATTTTCATTTCTCGTTGGCTCTGATATCTGCTGGTTGAGTGAAAATTTGTCACAGAATCTAAGTAGTTCTCTAATCTGTGGTTGGTTAGGTCCCGATAGATTTCCTGGTATAATATTATTGTTTGCTATTCTTCATCTTAGACTAGGCAAGTAGTCACCTAGGAAGATAATATCAGATATCGGGTTCTCCAAATTATCAAGGCTATTCTCTATTTTGTTTATCTGTTCTGTGAATTCCTCAGCCGTTGCATCTGGCGGTTTGTATATTAGAATAATAACTAAGTTTATTTTCTCTATTTTTAATCCCAGTACCTCTACCACCTCATTTGTAACGTTAAGGAGCTCCGAGCATACAAGGTCTTCCCTAATATACAGACCCACTCCTCCATGTGACCTAATTTTCCTATCACACCTGTATAGGTTATATCCTGGAATCCAGATCTCACTGTCTACGAATTCCCCTGCATGGGTTTCTGTGAAAGCTCCAAATACTGCATTTGACTCCGTGAGGAGGCCATTTATGAACTGTACTTTGTTGTTCTTGTTTTTATTCCTTGTATGTTGGCAAAGATGAATGAGGTTATTTTTTTTTTATTTTTTTTTTTTGAGATATATACAAGAGTTGTTACATTCTTGTACAGCCACTAGTACGCGTAGCGTTTCGGGCAGGTCCCTGGAATACGATCCCCGCCGCGAATAATCGTTAATTCTATTAGGAATGGTTGGACTGGGAGACTTTTTCGGCTAACCCATTATGCGTGGACATAATGAGTTTGTTCTGACCAGTGATGATTGTTGCAGGGCAGTTGTCTGTCGTAGTTGTAGTTCCTTTTTGGTGTGTAATTGTATCTGTAATTCTGATATGCAAGTGGGTCTGGCATCCAGTTCCATACACTCTCTATGCTCCTCTTTTTGAAATTTCTTTCGGTTTCGTATAACAAAATTATTTTGTTTCCTCCAAATTCATTATATTGCATCCTGGCTCATGTCAGGATGGAAAACCTACATGCTGATCCAAATCGACACTCACCTTTCCTAAGCATATTTAAACATTTTTGGGATGTTGGTAACTGCATTCTAATCCTTTCTTATTACCAGTATATCTATGTCTGCATATGCCCTTTGCATAAAATTTGCACAAGTCTGTCCTTCTGGTCTGACTCGCTCTATCGGGGACCGTCGTAGTGTCTGTACGTATCGAGCTGTCTGTGCTGTCTGTTACACTTTCTAGTTTACTGTCATCTGCATCCTGGCCTACTGAGTCAGGGTTTGCAACTTCCTGAGTTACTGCTTCAGTTTCCTCCCTGACTATAGCCTCCGCCCCTGGTCTATTAGAATGATTGTTGTTCCTTTCCCACTATTTATGGATGGCTGGAAGGCTTTCAATGAACAATGTTTTGCGGTCATGCGTCATGTTATCTAGAGACTCCTGGTTCAACCTTGACGACGAGCGGACGTCTGGACACCACCTCCGCCTGGGAGCCGCCGGTTCACGTCCTGTTTCCGCGTTTTGACTTTGCTACTGCCGTTTGACATCCCTTTTCAGCGGTCCGGTTGTACGACGCCTGGCGCACATATCGCCTTGGGTCACGGGATTGTTGATAGATTTTTTTTGACGTGTTCTGACTGGTTCTCCCGGCGGGGTGACGGTGTTCGGGGGTCGGCTTGGCCGAGAGGTGCCGAGGGTTGGTGGGTCTTGGTGGGCTCCTGGTGTGCCCTCAGTCTTGGTGGGTGACTGACTTCTACTCTGCCGCGGGACACTGGATGACTTTTGCGTTTTAGTTGGGGCCGAGTTTTTGGTTTTGCTATCTGGTGTTCTCTGTGTGGAGCGGGGCCGGTGCTTGTCACCCTGAGGGACTCCTGGGGCTCCCCAATCATCTGTCTGTCTGCGTTTCTTTGCCACATAGCATAATAGTTTCCAGTGATTGGCGTCACTTGTTTCGCGATTTGGCTTAGCATTTCACCTTTCCGAGCTTCGCGATTAACGGGTTCGCCGGGGCGCATCCGATCCCCCGATCGTCGTCGCCCCTAAATCAACAACATGTTATCTAGAAGTTATTTTTAGGTTATTCCAAGCTGGCAGGTCATTTTTACACACCCAGAGCAAGTGGCCAGCTCTCAGTGCCGTGGTGTTACTTCTGTACAAGCCGAATGAAATCTATTCTTACATAAATAACATTCAATTCCCGTTGCCTTCGACTTTAAGGAGTTATTACAGTGACCGCAAATTTGTTTCTTTACTTCCATTTTGCCTTGTTTTGCTGTATATATATATTTATAACTAGCAGTACCCGGCCACGCGTTGCTGTGGCTCAAGAACACATGTGCGTTGCTGAGCCACAGCAACCTTCCCTGTCCCCCAGTCCCCCTCACCCGTCTCCTCCACCGCCCCCCTCGTCCTCCCCACTCCACCATCCCCTCTTCCTTCCACCATGCCCCTGTTTTTTTTTTCCTCCCCACTATTCTCCATTCCCCCATCCCCTCATCTCCATCCCAAACTCCCCCGTCCCCTCGTCCTTCCCCATCATTACCCCCTCCCTTGTCCCCTCGTCCTCCCCCACCATCTCTCACTTCCATCCCCTCGTCCTCCCCACCATTCCCCACTCCCTTGTCATATGCCTTCCCAAATGGTCTGATGATCCCATCAGAAAATTGGGAACATCAAATGGTCTGATGTTCCCATCACTGAAATATAAGAAAAAGAGTTTAAAAATGAAATGAAAATAAACTATACTCACGAAATGAACAGTATGGTAAACAACACAGCTCAATTCCAATGCAATTCACACAAAATAATTAAATAAAAAATAAATTAAATCAAAATCTATGAAAATAAAATTTATAAATGCAATCGGAAACATTGAAATGGAATTCATAACATATTTAGTATATCGTGTGTGGTGCTATTACATGCAACAGATGGCACTTTAAAAACAAATAAACATATTTTTACCTGTCACAGGTGTGGCACCTATATAATAGGTATATAAAAACACGCGCATATTCGAATGAAGCGTTGTGTCTGAATTTCAAAGCAATCGGTGAAGAACTTTGGGAGATTATAGCGTGAATTGCTTTTACATCCAAAAGATGGCACTGTATTTCAAAAAAAGCATGTTTTTACCTGTCACAGGTGAGGCATGTATATAGTAGGTATATAAAAACACTCGCCTATTCAAATGCAACGTTGTGTCCAAATTTCAAAGCAATCGGTATAAAGAGGTTTCGAAGATTTCTCTCACATGAAAAAACACAGTTTTTAAAAAAAACATGTTTTTTTCCGTCACAGACGTGACATCAATAAAGTATGCATATAAAAACCCGCTCAGATGCAAATGGAACATTGTGCGAAAATTTCATAGCAATCGGTGAAGAACTTTCGGAGATTAGAGATTTTGAACGAACGAACATTTCCATTTTTATTTATATAGATATTATATGTATACAGTATATTTATAATATATCTATATTTATTTGTTAAATTTTATGGGGAGGTACTTATCGCACGGTCGAGGGTGAGGGTCCCAGAGACTGTACAGTTGTCACGGTGTTGTCCCAGGTCGCCGGCTGGAGGCCCTCACTTGCCGGTTACTTGGGTTATAACCGATATATTAATTTGCCCGTGTTACTATAGGGGATTTTCTGCTTAATTTCTGACTTGCAATGGTATTTACTTTCTCTATTACTAATTCCTAGATCCACATTCCCCTATTACACTTGTTGGAGACACACTAGCAAGCTCACACGCACGGTGGGTACACGGGTCGTGGACCTACCTCGGGATGGCCCACATTTATACACCGCGGACTTGTTTTGTGTATTATTTGTTCACTTGATATTAAGGTAAGTTATCTTAATTTTTACCAATGTACACAATTATTTACATAGTGAGTTTAGCACTGTGGACAACTATGATTTCTTGATGTTTCAATAAGAAGGGATGCGATTTTTTTTTTTAACGTCTTGGCAAATTTTTAAATTTGTTTAAATTTTGCCCCGAGGGGCGAGTTTATTGGGCAGCGCCACTCATCTTGTGAGTGGACACACCGCCATAGCAGCATGTACAACACTCCCCAATAGGAAGAAAACCCGCTGGGTTGTTCATCCTGTCACTTGTACCCAGACACAGCTGGGACTTGCTTAACTGTCTCAAGTGAACAGCTCCTCAAACAAGAAGATTAACATCTATCAACCCTTAAAATCTTACGTTATCTTGCGGGTGCAAAATGGGGGAATCAAGATAGTGGTCAAGGCGGTGTCCATCACTCTCACCACAGATTCTGCAACTTCGCTGATCAACAGTTGTTTCCATTCCATATCTCCATGGATATTTGTATCCAAGACGGATTCTCGCTATTACTGATTCTCTCCCGCGTCCTCCTCCTCTTCGGCCATAATGATTGGGATTGCCAGCTGCAACCATGTTGTACCATCGTACAGCTTCACTGGTTTGTGCTTCTATCCTCCTGTCCTCAGTTACCTTGTCACGGTGATGTTGCCTGACAATACCTCTAATTTGTAGTAGAGTCTTGGGTATGAAGTATTCAATATGGTCTCCTTCAGCGCCTTCAGCAGCCAGCACATCTGCTCGTTCATTCCCACATATTCCAACATGGGAGGGGATCCACAGAAACTTGACGACTCTTCCCTGATTGGTAAGTACTCTCACAGCTCTCTTAATTTCAGCGACTATTGCAAGATTTTCTGCCCGATTTTTACTTAAGCTTTGCAGTGCTGCTTTTGAATCAGTGTAAATCACTGCACCATTAGTGTTCCGTTCAAGAAACCTTAACGCCATAACAATGACAGTTAGTTCTGCTTGCGTTGAAGAGGCATAGTTCTCAATACGTGCTTTTTCTTCATTTCTGCGTTGGAAAGCATTATCCTTGATTACCGTGTATGCTGCACCAGCCCTGCCATTGACAGGATTAGATGACCCGTCAGTGTAGATTTGATCTAGTTCATCTCCGGCTTCTTTATAAATGTCCTCGAGATACTTGTGCCTCATTTCTTGTGGTATCATGTTGGATTTTTTCGTTGCTATTTCATTAATAATAATCTTGCATGAGTCATCCTCCCAGGGAGGTAACCTCTCTACAGGCAGGAGCTCACGGGCTTGCTCAAGCAGGTGAAGCTCTTCAAGGTAGCAGACTGATCTGTGATGCCATTTTTTGCTTCTCCGGTTTCCCCCCCTGAGAGTAGCACAGAGCTCAGTTTTTTATAAATAAATAAATAAATATAAATAAATATGTTTATTCAGGAAAGGTACATACATACAAGTGATGTTACATTAATGGATTGATATATAGATAGAGCTAGTACATACAATGCCTAAAGCCACTATTACGCAATGCGTTTCGGGCAGGAAAAACATTAATATCTAGAACTTAATACTATTTGAGCATAAAGAATAAAATGTGTTGAGAACAAATACAAATAAAGATAAAAAAAAGGGGAACATGACTGAAAAAGCAGCACAAATACAATAGGTTGACAAACAGCGCTCTTTATTTTCTTAGCAATACCATTGCAATGGGGATCTCTGGCTATCCTAATTGCAAACTTAGCATTCAGCTCCTTAATTCTGCTTTTAACACTGGGAAGGGACAACTCCTCTCGTAGATTAGACGTTTTGGCAGTTCTTGGAACTCCAGGAATGATTGTCATGGCTTCATTTTGAATGCTTTCAAGCCTTTTCATATCGCTTTGGGAGTAGGTGCACAGTACTGGTGCGGCATAGTCTATGATGAAGCGCACATAGGCTGTGTACATCATTTTAAGCACGGCAATAGAGGCTCCATGTCCATTCTAGGTCATGGCTTTCAGTGCCCTGAGTCGACTTTTGCATGTTCCTATGAGTTGGTTTGAGCTCCTCTTTTTTCCCTTTGTTAGAGCCGACAGTGACGCCAAGGTACCGATAGTGGTCAACCCATTCAAGTGTTACACTTTTGCCTCTGGACTCCTGGCACCACGAGGGCAGGCAGGCAGGCAGGCAGGCAGGCAGGCAGGCAGGCAGGCAGGCAGGCAGGCGGTGGACCTGTTGACTACACTCTAAATTCACTTGTTATTTCCTTAAAACACAAAAGTCGGATGGCAATCACTATGGTATGTTGTTTAAAATGTAGAGACGCACTTTATGACTGTTTGACTTTATGAGATATATGACTGTTTAGTTCATGTATCACTGGAATATCCAGAGATATTTATTGTTTTTCGCGGAGCTGGTGCTCATGTGCCCTCCCCCCCCCCCTCACACCCCAAACGCCACCACCAAGTAGAGAACAATTGAGTTATATCCAATTTACGTAAAGCTACGAGTGCTCGAGGCCGTCCTTAAATCGAGGCGGTGCACTTAAGATTTTCCTTCTTAAATGCCTACATGAATACCGACGTAGCTGCTACGAAGGTGCTAAGAAAAACATTCGTAAGTACGTACGTAACTGCTTCGTGAATCTGGCCCCGTTCAGAGGACCTTAACCTTGATGGAAATATAGTGTAATGTTTAAGGTAAATAAATAATAGCACTTAAAATAACCGTTATTATTCCCCTTCACCATTAATATGTACCTGTATGCGAGGTCATCCAGAGCGGCGTCGCTAGCCCTCACGCCAGCCAGCTTCTCTGACGGACACTGTAGGCCTCTAGCGAGGTCTTCAAGGCACCACCAGCCCTTATGCTAGCAGCAGTTATGAACAAGCCTTCAAGCGCTCCTCTTCTGTAGCGCACTCGCTAGAGGGGGAGCGCTCAATCAGCAAAGTTCACAGCGCTTATCTAGTCCCACTGGATAGCACCTTCCAAGGGTGAAGCCCGCCAAACACACACCGAAACTACGACGTTGGTACAACGTTCGAGCAAGTTTTAACACCTAACCAGTTATAACAACCAATATAGCAACTTGTAACAACGTTCTAATATGTCATAACATGTTAAGCCAAGATGACTTAACTCCACAGTACTCAACCACAGCGTTCACCTAGCCCAACTGGCTAGCCCCTTCAGGAGTGAAGTCCACAGCGCTCAACTAGCCCAACTGACTAGCACCTTCAGTTCGACCCAAGTACTCTTCCCGGCTTCACTGACTTCCATTATCGGTCCCTGGTTGGTCGTTACCTTCCAGCCCAGCCAACTAGAAGATGGTAACTACGATTAATGGGAGAGTCAACTGATATAGTTCGGCACATGAATCGTAGATGGCGCCGAGGTCCGTCACAGTATTCATCTTCCTTGTGGAGCATGAAGTCAACGAGCCTTTCTCGGTCTCTGTAACCAGCATTTAATCTGAACTGTATGTCTGGGGGAAGATTATTGAAGCTAGAGGTGGTTGCCCAAGCATCGACTAACTCGTTTGCTCTGTGTAGAGGGTGAGGGTGTGCTACTTGGCCGATCTTATCGCCTTTAATTCTTTTAATATCCTTCCATGCCTGGCTGAGGGGGGTGTGAGAGTTGAGACTGTTAACAAAAGTTTCCCAGTTATCTTGCCTGAGCTCTGTCATGCGCTCCCTCGCCTTGGCTAGGGCTTTCTGAAAGAGCTTGAGCATTGCTGCCGTACGTGTTTCCCTATATGCAAGCCCAACTCGTCTGGCAGTGCGTTTCAAAGTACGCAGTTTGGGGTCATTGTAATAGGCATGGCGTTTATTACCTTTCATATCGTTGCGACTATTGGATGGTGCAGGGGGCCGACCTAAAGGGTCAGCAAACATCTGAATGCTCTGTACTAGACCGTCGTTAAATGTCTGGACTGTGGAGGGATCATAAGTGCTGTACCACTCTGACACATGAGCAACAAAGTCTTCACCTCGAGCAGGAGGAACACTGAGCCGTTTGCGTTGGAACATATTATTTAGCATGCCCCTTGCTCCTGGATTGTTCTGATGTCCTCCAGGAGGGATCTGTAGGAACCAGCTAGGGTACAGTCGAGGAAAAGTATTCCTTTACCCCCCAAGATTCTTGGAAAGGGCAGAATGGCACCGTCACTTTTATTGTCGTAGTATTGGGTTAGATAATGAATCAGTAGGCGCTTTGTCACGACGAGTCTCATTGGTCAAACCACCACTCACCGTTTTATATAATTCACACTGCCATCGAAAGGAAAACAGTGTAGAACAGTGAATAAAAATTGATATATGTAGATTAGTGAAGAAGGGAGGGAATTATCAGGGGAAAAGCGTCAAGCCATTACAACTATATAGCACTTGGAAGGGATCAGGATAGGGATTTGGGATGGGACGGAGGGTAGGAAGTGAAGAAGGGAGATGGCACTAATTTTGTGCTTAAGAGTTTATTAAACTTTTATGTAAACGATGCAAAGTAAATAATTTTACATATTGGCATTTGGCTGGTGAGGCCAACGACGCGATGTTCCACACAGACCGCTCCCTCCAGCGTCCTCACACACACCGCTCCCTCCAGCGTCCTCACACAGACCGCTCCCTCCAGCGTCCTCACACACACCGCTCCCTCCAGCGTCCTCACACAGACCGCTCCCTCCAGCGTCCTCACACACACCGCTCCCTCCAGCGTCCTCACACAGACCGCTCCCTCCAGCGTCCTCACACACACCGCTCCCTCCAGCGTCCTCACACACACCGCTCCCTCCAGCGTCCTCACACAGACCGCTCCCTCCAGCGTCCTCACACAGATCGCTCCCTCCAGCGTCTTCACACAGACAATACAATACAATACAATACAATTTTATTTAGGTAAGGTACATACATACAATAAATATTTACAAGGATTGTTTGACTTATAGGTATAGCTAGTACATACAATGCCTAAAGCCACTATTACGCAAAGCGTTTCGGGCATGATAAACTTAAATGACAAGCTTAATACTAATTGAGCATAATGAGTAGAATGAAAACAAGAAATGAAAACATAGATGAAAAAGCAGCACAAATACAATTATGTCGACAAACAGCGCTCTTTAAAGAAAAAAAACAGACATTGGTTGACAATAGAAGGGTAAGGTAGGTTACAGGGAATTTATTAGGTATAGCTTCACTTTTAACTTAAACTGGTTGAGAGAGGTACAGTCTTTAACATGGTTGGGAAGGTCATTCCACATTCTGGGCCCCTTGATTTGTAGAGCATTTCTAGTTTGATTAAGTCGTACTCTAGGAATATCAAAACTGTATTTATTTCTGGTGTGATGCTCATGGGTTCTGATACAACCTTCTATGAAGCTTTTGAGATCAGGATTGGCATTATAGTTTAGCGTTTTATATATGTATAATACACATGAGAGAATGTGCAGTGACTTAATGTCTAACATATTCAGAGATTTAAGTAGGGGTACCGAGTGATGTCTGGGGCCAGAATTGGATATTGTCCTAATAGCAGCTTTGTGTTGAGTAATTAGAGGACGTAAGTGATTTTGGGTAGTAGAGCCCCAAGCACAAATACCATAGTTGAGATATGGATAGATAAGGGAGTAATAGAGAGTCACCAGGGCAGGGCGTGGTACATAATATCTGATCTTAGAAAGAATGCCCACAGTTTTTGAAACTTTTTTTATATATTTAGAATGTGTCCCTGGAAATTCAGCTTGTGGTCAATGAGAATGCCAAGGAATTTGCCATCTAATTTGTTACAAATTTGGGTATTGTTTATTTTGAGATTTATTTGATTAGAGGATTTATTGCCAAACAGAATATAAAAGGTTTTGTCAATGTTAAGGGTGAGTTTGTTGGCAGTTAGCCACAGATGGACTTTATTTAGCTCAGTATTTACTGTGGCATTTAGAGCAAGGGGATCAGGACTGGAGTAAATGAAGGTTGTGTCGTCAGCAAATAGAATTGGTTTGAGGTGTTGGGAGGCATTTGGAAGGTCATTAATGTAGATGAGAAAGAGGAGAGGGCCAAGTATGCTGCCCTGGGGAACACCAATGTTGATGGGTAGGGTGGGAGAAATTGTGTTATTCACAGAAACATATTGGAGCCTGTCAGTAAGGTAGGATTTGAGGTATTGTAGGGAGTGTCCTCTGACTCCATAATGATGTAATTTAAGAAGAAGGTTTTGGTGGTTGACAGTGTCAAAAGCTTTACGCAGGTCCACAAACAACCCAACAGAGAACTCATTTTTATCAAGAGCTGTATGAATCGAGTTAAGCATACTAATAAGTGCATCGTTAGTGCTTTTTTTGGGTCTGAAGCCATATTGGCAAGGGCTAAGTATATTGAGTTTGGCTAGATATGAGTAAAGCTGCTTATAGATTAGTTTTTCAAAAATTTTTGACAAGTTTGGCAGGATAGATATAGGTCTGTAGTTGTTAACATCTGTGAGATTACCACATTTGTGGACAGGCGTTACTCTCGCTTTTTTTAGAATATCTGGGAAGGTTTGGAGTTCAAGTGACTTGTTGAAGAGCAAAGCAATAGCAGGGGCTAAAGATCTGGAGGCTTTTTTGTAAATTAAAGTTGGTATCTCCTCAAGGGCACCAGACTTGGTTTTAAGGGAAAGGATTATCTCATTGACGTCAGTGGAATTAATAGGCTTTAGGTACAGAGACTGTGGATAGTTACCTGAAAGATAGTCATTAATGTCTGTACTGGAAGATGGAATATCATTTGCAAGGGATGAACCAATGGAAGAGAAGAACCTATTGAACTCAGTAGCAGAATCAGAGGCTGAAAGCTGACCATCGTTATTAGACAGGAGAGTCGGTTTGTTATTTAAAGACTTCTTTGATCCCAATATTTGAGAAATTGTTCTCCAAGTTTGTTTAATGTTGCTCTTTATTTGGGTAAATTTATCTTCGTAGTATTTAGTTTTGGCTCGTCTAATTATCTTAGACAGCAATAATGAGTAATTCTTTGAGAATTCTTTGGAGACAATTCCTAACCTATACTTCTTCTCAAGGTCATGTTTTTTATTAATAGATTTAAGTATTCCCTTTGTAAGCCAGGGATTGTTAAGCCTTTTGGTTGTGACTTGTTTTGTAAGCATAGGACAGTGGGTATTATAAAGGCTAAGAGTTTTTTGAAGAAAAGATTGTACTGCAAGGTTGATGTCCACTATGTTACCTAACTCGGACTCCCAGTTGACATTATCAGCAGCAGTTATAAAATTGTCTATAGCAGTTTCATTGTGTAGTCTAAAACGTATCACTCTTGACTCAAGAGGTGGTTTGCTAATGTTAGTTAAGAGAAATGTGGGGTAATGATCTGTAGTGCTATCGGTGATTATACCTGAAGTAAGCGGAGAGGTTATGTTGGTCCAGATGTGATCTAGAGTCGTGGCAGTGCTATCAGTGATTCTAGTAGGTCTAGTGATTAAGGGTATGAGGAAGCAGGAATTCATACAGTTGAGGAAGCTAACAGCAGTGGGGTGTTCAGGCTCGCAGAGGTCAATATTAAAGTCCCCTGCGATAATTAGGTGGTTTTTGTTCAGTCTGTTATCAAGTATTAGATTTCTAAGGTTTGAGTTGAATTCGGACACATCAGTGTTAGGAATTCTATAAACTGCACCCACAGTCAGGACAGACTCGGCACCCTTGACTCTGAAGCTGGCGAAGATATACTCCCCATAGCAGTCTCTGGTTCTAATTTCTTTTAAGCATGTTAGTTCTTGGTGGTAGTAAAGAGCAGTGCCACCACCTCTCTGAAGTTGACGACAGTTGTGAATTGCTGAGTAGTTAGGCATGTTAAAGAGCTGAGTAGTATCCTCTTTCAACCATGTTTCAGTAAGTATAATAAAAGAGAATTTGTTGTCAATAGCTTCAATCAAGGCACTAACATCATCGAAGTGTTTACCTAGGGATCTAACGTTCAAACTGATTACAGAGATATTGTGATTATGAGTTAATACATTGTTTACATCATGTGCTGCAAAATATCTGCAATTTAGATCATTAAAGTGATAATTGTCATAGATAGTGGATAAGAGGTTAAGTTCAGGGTCTATACTTGTCTGCATAAAAAAAGCTGATTGCAGGAAAAACAAGGGAAGAAAGGCAAATAACAAGGTAGAAATAAGCTATAAAATAGGGAAAAAGATGTACACAATACAGAACAAAGCAAACTCAAAAGGGGCTTACAGGGGTACAATGGAGTAAAGGAGTATGGCTAGGCTAGGCAACCTAGGTAATAAATGAGATTAACGAAAAAACATATAAACATGGACTATACAAAACACAAGATAAAGAAATACAAAACAAAAATATAAACAAAACTAAGCAATACAAAAACAAATTGAGCAAAAATGAAAAATGAGGTAGATTGCTTACGAGTACTCACAGGTACACTGTAAGTAACAATTTGCAATTTGAGATGCAGGCAAAGCCAGGGGTACAATGGAGTAAGGGAGCATGGCGAGGCTAGGCAACCTAGGTAATAAATGAAATCAAAGAAAAGTTGAATAATAAACATAGGCAAATTTAAGCTAATGATTAATAACTATAGATAGTTCAGTAATGACTGTATAATTAAAAAGACCTGAAGAACTACTTAATAACTCAATTAAATAATTTCAGTAAATGACTAGTTAAGAGTAAGTTAAAAATTAAGTCAGAAAATGAAACAATGAGACTTAGGAAACCTAGCCCCACTAGTTGACAGGGGGTTAATTAAGTTAATTCACTGGGAGTGATAATGAGCTGAGACAGACCACATTGGGAGAGGAAAGTGTTGAGGTTTTCTTCTCTAGTAATTGTAAACATTTTGCCCTCTGCGGTTTTTCTCACCTTTATCAGTCCATCTCTAACGAAGCACTGATGAATCGCATCTGGGTTTTGTTGACGGATTTGACGCAGGCGGTAGAGGATTTGCTGTCTGTTCCTAGTCAAGCACTCGTTGATGTATAATCCCTTCCGTTGGGCTACAGCTGTCCGGACTAGATTGGATTTCGTGAACTGGGAAGACAGCTTCAGGCGAATTTTCCGTTGGTTTTGACTTGATGGATTCTTTTTGCCTACTCTGTAGGCAGCAATAACGTCAGATTTGTTTAGACCGCTCCCTCCAGCGTCCTCACACACACCGCTCCCTCCAGCGTCCTCACACACACCGCTCCCTCCAGCGTCCTCACACACACCGCTCCCTCCAGCGTCCTCACACAGACCGCTCCCTCCAGCGTCCTCACACAGACCGCTCCCTCCAGCGTCCTCACACAGACCGCTCCCTCCAGCGTCCTCACACACACCGCTCCCTCCAGCGTCCTCACACACACCGCTCCCTCCAGCGTCCTCACACACACCGCTCCCTCCAGCGTCCTCACACAGACCGCTCCCTCCAGCGTCCTCACACACACCGCTGCCTCCAGCGTCCTCACACACACCGCTCCCTCCAGTGTCCTCACACACACCGCTCCCTCCAGCGTCCTCACACACACCGCTCCCTCCAGCGTCCTCACACAGACCGCTCCCTCCAGCGTCCTCACACACACCGCTCCCTCCAGCGTCCTCACACACACCGCTGCCTCCAGCGTCCTCACACACACCGCTCCCTCCAGCGTCCTCACACACACCGCTCCCTCCAGCGTCCTCACACACACCGCTCCCTCCAGCGTCCTCACACACACCGCTCCCTCCAGCGTCCTCACACACACCGCTCCCTCCAGCGTCCTCACACACACCGCTCCCTCCAGCGTCCTCACACAGACCGCTCCCTCCAGCGTCCTCACACAGACCGCTCCCTCCAGCGTCCTCACACAGACCGCTCCCTCCAGCGTCCTCACACACACCGCTCCCTCCAGCGTCCTCACACACACCGCTCCCTCCAGCGTCCTCACACACACCGCTCCCTCCAGCGTCCTCACACACACCGCTCCCTCCAGCGTCCTCACACACACCGCTCCCTCCAGCGTCCTCACACACACACACCGCTCCCTCCAGCGTCCTCACACACACACACCGCTCCCTCCAGCATCCTCACACACACACACCGCTCCCTCCAGCGTCCTCACACACACACACCGCTCCCTCCAGCGTCCTCACACACACACACCGCTCCCTCCAGCGTCCTCACACACACAGACCGCTCCCTCCAGCGTCCTCACACACACAGACCGCTCCCTCCAGCGTCCTCACACACACAGACCGCTCCCTCCAGCGTCCTCACACACACCGCTCCCTCCAGCGTCCTCACACACACCGCTGCCTCCAGCGTCCTCACACACACCGCTCCCTCCAGCGTCCTCACACAGACCGCTCCCTCCAGCGTCCTCACACAGACCGCTCCCTCCAGCGTCCTCACACAGACCGCTCCCTCCAGCGTCCTCACACAGACCGCTCCCTCCAGCGTCCTCACACACACCGTTCCCTCCAGCGTCCTCACACACACCGCTCCCTCCAGCGTCCTCACACACACCGCTCCCTCCAGCGTCCTCACACACACCGCTCCCTCCAGCGTCCTCACACAGACCGCTCCCTCCAGCGTCCTCACACACACCGCTCCCTCCAGCGTCCTCACACAGACCGCTCCCTCCAGCGTCCTCACACACACCGCTCCCTCCAGCGTCCTTACACAGACCGCTCCCTCCAGCGTCCTCACACAGACCGCTCCCTCCAGCGTCCTCACACAGACCGCTCCCTCCAGCGTCCTCACACAGACCGCTCCCTCCAGTGTCCTCACACAGACCGCTCCCTCCAGCGTCCTCACACACACCGCTCCCTCCAGCGTCCTCACACACACCGCTCCCTCCAGCGTCCTCACACACACCGCTCCCTCCAGCGTCCTCACACACACCGCTCCCTCCAGCGTCCTCACACACACCGCTCCCTCCAGCGTCCTCACACACACCGCTCCCTCCAGCGTCCTCACACACACCGCTCCCTCCAGCGTCCTCACACAGACCGCACCCTCCAGCGTCCTCACACACACCGCTCCCTCCAGCGTCCTCACACACACCGCTCCCTCCAGCGTCCTCACACACACCGCTCCCTCCAGCGTCCTCACACACACCGCTCCCTCCAGCGTCCTCACACACACCGCTCCCTCCAGCGTCCTCACACACACCGCTCCCTCCAGCGTCCTCACACACACCGCTCCCTCCAGCGTCCTCACACACCGCTCCCTCCGTCCTCACACACACCGCTCCCTCCAGCGTCCTCACACACACCGCTCCCTCCAGCGTCCTCACACACACCGCTCCCTCCAGCGTCCTCACACACACCGCTCCCTCCAGCGTCCTCACACACACCGCTCCCTCCAGCGTCCTCACACACACCGCTCCCTCCAGCGTCCTCACACACACCGCTCCCTCCAGCGTCCTCACACACACCGCTCCCTCCAGCGTCCTCACACACACCGCTCCCTCCAGCGTCCTCACACACACCGCTCCCTCCAGCGTCCTCACACACACCGCTCCCTCCAGCGTCCTCACACACACCGCTCCCTCCAGCGTCCTCACACACACCGCTCCCTCCAGCGTCCTCACACAGACCGCTCCCTCCAGCGTCCTCACACACACCGCTCCCTCCAGCGTCCTCACACACACCGCTCCCTCCAGCGTCCTCACACACACCGCTCCCTCCAGCGTCCTCACACACACCGCTCCCTCCAGCGTCCTCCAGCGCTCCCTCCACACACACACCGCTCCCTCCAGCGTCCTCACACACACCGCTCCCTCCAGCGTCCTCACACACACCGCTCCCTCCAGCGTCCTCACACACACCGCTCCCTCCAGCGTCCTCACACACACACACCGCTCCCTCCAGCGTCCTCACACACACAGACCGCTCCCTCCAGCGTCCTCACACACACCGCTGCCTCCAGCGTCCTCACACACACCGCTCCCTCCAGCGTCCTCACACACACACACCGCTCCCTCCAGCGTCCTCACACACACAGACCGCTCCCTCCAGCGTCCTCACACACACAGACCGCACCCTCCAGCGTCCTCACACAGACCGCTCCCTCCAGCGTCCTCACACACACCGCTCCCTCCAGCGTCCTCACACACACCGCTCCCTCCAGCGTCCTCACACACACCGCTCCCTCCAGCGTCCTCACACACACCGCTCCCTCCAGCGTCCTCACACACACCGCTCCCTCCAGCGTCCTCACACACACCGCTCCCTCCAGCGTCCTCACACACACCGCACCCTCCAGCGTCCTCACACACACCGCTCCCTCCAGCGTCCTCACACACACCGCTCCCTCCAGCGTCCTCACACACACCGCTCCCTCCAGCGTCCTCACACACACCGCTCCCTCCAGCATCCTCACACACACACACCGCTCCCTCCAGCGTCCTCACACACACCGCTCCCTCCAGCGTCCTCACACACACAGACCGCTCCCTCCAGCGTCCTCACACAGACCGCTCCCTCCAGCGGCCTCACACACACCGCTCCCTCCAGCGTCCTCACACACACAGACCGCTCCCTCCAGCGTCCTCACACACACCGCTCCCTCCAGCGTCCTCACACAGACCGCTCCCTCCAGCGTCCTCACACACACCGCTCCCTCCCGCGTCCTCACACACACAGACCGCTCCCTCCAGCGTCCTCACACACACCGCTCCCTCCAGCGTCCTCACACAGACCGCTGCCTCCAGCGTCCTCACACAGACCGCTCCCTCCAGCGTCCTCACACACACAGACCGCTCCCTCCAGCGTCCTCACACAGACCGCTCCCTCCAGCGTCCTCACACACACCGACCGCTCCCTCCAGCGTCCTCACACACACCGCTCCCTCCAGCGTCCTCACACAGACCGCTCCCTCCAGCGTCCTCACACAGACCGCTCCCTCCAGCGTCCTCACACACACCGCTCCCTCCAGCGTCCTCACACACACCGCTCCCTCCAGCGTCCTCACACACACCGCTCCCTCCAGCGTCCTCACACAGCGTCCTCACACACACCGCTCCCTCCAGCGTCCTCACACACACCGCTCCCTCCAGCCCTCACACACACCGCTCCCTCCAGCGGCCTCACACACACCGCTCCCTCCAGCGTCCTCACACACACCGCTCCCTCCAGCGTCCTCACACACACCGCTCCCTCCAGCGTCCTCACACACACCGCTCCCTCCAGCGTCCTCACACACACCGCTCCCTCCAGCGTCCTCACACACACCGCTCCCTCCAGCGTCCTCACACACACCGCTCCCTCCAGCGTCCTCACACACACCGCTCCCTCCAGCGTCCTCACACAGACCGCTCCCTCCAGCGGCCTCACACACACCGCTCCCTCCAGCGTCCTCACACACACCGCTCCCTCCAGCGGCCTCACACACACCGCTCCCTCCAGCGTCCTCACACACACCGCTCCCTCCAGCGTCCTCACACAGACCGCTCCCTCCAGCGTCCTCACACAGACCGCTCCCTCCAGCGTCCTCACACACACCGCTCCCTCCAGCGTCCTCACACAGACCGCTCCCTCCAGCGTCCTCACACAGACCGCTCCCTCCAGCGTCCTCACACAGACCGCTCCCTCCAGCGTCCTCACACAGACCGCTCCCTCCAGCGTCCTCACACAGACCGCTCCCTCCAGCGTCCTCACACACACCGCTCCCTCCAGCGTCCTCACACACACACACCGCTCCCTCCAGCGTCCTCACACACACAGACCGCTCCCTCCAGCGTCCTCACACAGACCGCTCCCTCCAGCGTCCTCACACAGACCGCTCCCTCCAGCGTCCTCACACACACCGCTCCCTCCAGCGTCCTCACACAGACCGCTCCCTCCAGCGTCCTCACACAGACCGCTCCCTCCAGCGTCCTCACACACACCGCTCCCTCCAGCGTCCTCACACACACACACCGCTCCCTCCAGCGTCCTCACACACACAGACCGCTCCCTCCAGCGTCCTCACACATCAGTCAACATCAACACAAAACATTTTTACAAGTTAAAACTGATTTCGAAACCATTACATTTGTGAAAATAGTTGATATACGAAAAATATCATTAAGGCCTAATTACACCCCAATTTTCGTCTCGGTGATTCAAACGCGATAAGGCGATAACAGTTTATTACTAAATTTAATTGTTAATAAATTTAACTGAATAATATAAACTTGAGGGTGTTATAAGGGTAAGTGACGCAGGGGAAAGTTTTACCCTGGGTAAAATAACTTGTGACAACATTAACATTGTAAGTTAACACTGCACTGTAACGTGTTGAATTAAAATTACTTGAAGTTTAACATTGTGAGATTAACCTTGTATGTTAAACTTGGTAAGTGTAACAAGGGTAAGTTTAATAATGTGTAACTTCCAGAGAGTAAGTCTAACAATGGAGACTTACATTGGTGAAAGTGCTACCTTGGGTAAATTAACAATGTAATACAGTAACATTGTATGAGGTTAACATTGTATTGCCGTGTGGCGGATCTGGCGGAGCCCCCCCCCCCGGCCACTCTTGCCGGCCCCATATTCAGTACCTAATGGTATGTATATTACGAAAGAGTGAGATAGAAACACTCCAAATATATGACAAATGTTCAATAATATTATGAATGTACTCATAATTGCCACTGAAGAGTATCACCCTCTCCCTTGCCAGCCCGTTGTTGACGTGAGGGAGCTTCGTGAGTGGCTGGCGGAGTGTGATGCGCCATGGGACTTTGGAACATTTCCTCTGTCCTTTTGAAGCCGTATGCTTCTGCTGCTGTCTTCACTAATTTTGCTGGTGGCTTTTCCCTCTCCCTCATGTTTAATTTTTTCCTACCCCCTTCCTCTTCTCCTCTCTCATTGTTCCTACTAGCCGACTTGATGCTGTTCTTGAATATTCTTTCCGATGTCTTCTGTTTTGACGCCGGGTGATTGGGGGAGGCGCACTCTCTCACCCGGAGAACTCTGGTACCCGACGTTGTCAAGCGAGGGGGACGCTTTTATTGTCAAACTTTGCCTTCGTTGCTGAGCCCGATCTCGACGGACTGACGGCTCTTAAGGTGGTGATTGCAGGGCGTTTACCTACGATGCATGCACCCACGGGGGCCCCATCTTGTCGAGTGTCCTATCCTCTAATCCTAGCTCCATGGTGGGTCCAAGTTCAATCGTACACGAAATTCAGTTCCTGTTCGTTTCTATGCCAATATTTGACCCTCATTCAACTTCTCAGACTCGTGGGGGTGAGCGACCAGGTCTCCGAGTCGGACTGTGATGGAAGGCCGGGCTCTGTAGCCCCCGCTACATTAGGCCCAGACCAAGCTACTTCCCTTCTCTGCTCTCCCTCCCACCTCTGTGGCAGAGTTGAGCCCCGAAACCCCAGTGGTGATCACGTCATCACTTGGAGTGGCTCCGTCTCTTGTTGTAATAACTGCACCTTTACCCCCCCTCCTCCCGCCTCTGTTACTGCGGGTGCTAGGCGCTGTCACCTCTTCACTCACACGACTCCTTCCTGATGTAATACATTCCAAGATTCGTTTGATCCTGATAAGTGGACTAAGAATTTTGATATCAGTCATGTTGATCCTACACATCCTGATGATTTTTTCATCCATAAACACCTGGTTGATTCGGTGGATACCTTTGTCAATTTTAACCCCGATTTGGTACCCGTGTTGTTACAGCCCGTTCTCAGGGAGCGGCTGACCGCTGAGCCTCGTTGTCCTGCATTGGGGAGATCCCTGTTCGGATCTCCAAAAATGCCCAGTTAAATGCCAACATTCGCACAGTTCTCTTACCCATGTTGCTACTGGTGATAGGGAACTGAAAGACTGCCACGAGCATATTAAATATATCCTTGAGGCCCAAGGCCATTATATCCTCCAGGTTGATACGTTCACTCGACCCCCTCGTGGTCGTCGTCGTCAGCTTCTTAGCGTTCTGAAAGTCACTTTTGATAGTAGGATAGTAGGTCCATTCTTGCTGGTATCAAATGCTTCGTTCACAAGTTCATTGCCTCTCCTCGCCTCTGCAATAGCCGCTGGAGATGTGGGCATGGTCCCTTCAGCTGCACAAGTGAGGCGTGTATGTTCCCCTTGTGTGGAGACTCCGGACATGCAGGCGATGAGTCACAATAACGTGGCTGAAGTATGTTGACCAGACCACACACTAGAAGGTGAAGGGACGACGACGTTTCGGTCCGTCCTGGACCATTCTCAAGTCGATTTGAGAATGGTCCAGGACGGACCGAAACGTCGTCGTCCCTTCAACTTCTAGTGTGTGGTCTGGTCAACTCCGGACATTCTAAGGTAGAGCCCCCCCCCTGCCTTCTGCCGCACATGTGTGCACTACACATTTGAGGAAGTCATCCACAATTAGAAACATCGCGATCGTTTATATTTTACTGAGGCTAGACGCCAGGTTCACCGTCTTCCCTCTTTCTTATCTTATACATGTCTTATGCTCATGTGTTGCGTTCCACGTCTCCTCGCCCTCTCCCACTTTCTCAGTTTCGCAACCGTTTCCAGGCCTTGGACCCCGACGACACCACCACCTCACCTGCTCCTTTGCGTTCTGGGCCAGAGGATATTTCATCTGGTTCTCCGTCTGGTGTTTCCACGGGACACATCTCCCGTCACGCAGGGTGCAGTCGCACCTCCACAGATCTCCAGTATCATCTATTGATACTGGAAATGGCTCAAAAGGGCCACCACTTATGGGCTATTGATGCCCAAGCCACCTTTTGGGTGACTCAATCTTCCTCTCTCTCTCTCTGGTGTTTCCTTCCTTCCTTCCCTGTCTCCTGTGTGCTCTCTCCCTTCTCGCCCCAGTCCTTCTTCTCAGGCCTCCCCTCTCTCTTTTGACCCTCCACACCACCCGTCTGTCCAAGCCCTTGTACATCCTCCTCTCGGCAATCTTTGTGTTAACCGTTCTCGTTCTCTTTCTCCTGTTGAAACTGTCGTGCAGTACATTGCTGCTGGTGCGCCTGTCTCTCTACGTCAGAAACGTAAGCCTGGCTCCTCTCCTTCTTCCTCCCTGGCAGGTAAGAAAGCATCACTATATTCCTCACCTTCCGACTCCGACTCTATCCTTGCTTCCCCCTCCCATTTTAGTGGCAGAGTCGCCTGTCCCAGCTATGGAGGTCCACTTAGTCCTTGATTCTCTCTCTAGGATGCTGCCCTTGATGTAGTGCACTTCCCTGTTTTCTTCCTGCCCCCAGTTTCCTTGACCGCCCCTCTACAATGCCTCCTCCCGCTCCAGATTCTGACAGTCCGCCTCTGGCCCATCCTCCCACTCCCTTGACTCCATCGTTTTTGCTAGATTTCCTTATGTCTCATAACTCCGATTTCACTGACCCTGATCCTGATTCTATTTAGTATCCTGTGTTCTTTTTTCTTTGTTTCTCCCTTGTTATCTTTGTTTCTGTTCTCTCTATTTTTGACAATGGACAATGTTCTCTCTATTCTTCAATGGAATATTCGTGGTTTTCATGTCAACTTTCATAAGTTGACACTCCATCTTCTGGTCACGCAGTTTTCACCGCTTTGTGTCTGTCTCCAGGAGCCGATGCTTGGTGCTCGTCCTGGTCGCTTCCGTGGCTATTCCTTTCTCTTCTTCCCTCCAGCTTTTACTGAGGCCCGAAACTCTACTGCTCTCTTGATCCGTCGTGATATTCCACTCGTTCCCCTACTTTCTCGTTCCCTCATTCAGTGTTCTGCAGCCCGTGTGTTTGTCAGTAAGTGGTATACAGTCTGTTCCATTTATCTTCCCCCAAATGTCCCGCTTTATCTTCCTGATCTTAGCCACCTGTGGACTCCTTACTGGAGCCGGTGCTCCTTTTGGGTGATTTTAACTGTCGGCATACCCTCTGGGGTGATGTTCTGACGAACACCTGGGGGTCTCCTTACATAACATAAGAATATAAGAACAAGGTAACTGCAGAAGGTCTATTGGCCCATACGAGGCAGCTCCTATCTATAACCACCCAATCCCACTCATAAACATGTCCAACCCACGCTTGAAACAATCGAGGGACCCCACCTCCATCACGTTACGCCATAATTGGTTCCACAAATAAACAACCCTGTTAGCAAACCAGTATTTACCCAAGTCTTTCCTAAAACTGAACTTATCCAATTTATACTCATTGTTTCGTGTTTTGTCTTGTGTTGATACTTTTAATACCTTATTAATATTCACTTTGTTATGTCCATTCACCCACTTGTAAACCTCTATCATGTCACCCCTAACTCTTCGCCTATCCAGTGAATGCAACTTAAGCTTTGTTAATCTTTCTTCATATGAAAGATTTCTAATTTGGGGAATTAACTTAGTCATCCTACGCTGGACACGTTCAAGTGAATTTATATCCATTCTATAATATGGCGACCAAAACTGAACTGCATAATCTAAATGGGGCCTAACCAGAGCAAGATATAGCTTGAGAACCACACCAGGTGTCTTGTTACTAACGCTGTGATTAATAAATCCCAGTGTCCTATTCGCCTTATTACGAACATTCATGCATTGATCCTTTGGTTTTAAATTCTTACTAATCATAACTCCCAGATCCCTTTCGCAATCCGACTTCGCAATCTCAACACCATCTAGCTCGTATCTTGAAACACTATCATCATTACCTAGCCTCAAAACTTTACATTTATCAGCATTAAACTGCATCTGTCAATCGCTTGAATATTTCAAAACCCTATCTAGATCAACTTGAAGTGATAGTGAGTCTTCTTTCGTGTTAATTTCCCTACCGATTTTTGTATCATCTGCAAATTTGCAAATGTTGCTACTCAAACCTGAATCTAAATCATTGACATATATTATAAACAACAGAGGTCCCAGGACAGAGCCTTGAGGTACTCCACTTACAACATTTTCCCACTCTGACTTAACCCCATTTATACTAACTCTCTGTTTCCTATGGTATAGCCATGCCCTAATCCATCTTAATATAGCACCCCCAATACCATGAGACTCTATCTTTTTAATCAGTCTTTCATGTGGCACTGTATCAAAAGCTTTGGTAAAGTCAAGGTACACAACATCGCAATCCTTACCACTATCAACTGCCTCAACAATGCTAGAATAAAAAGATAGCAAATGTGTTACACATGAACGGCCATTTGTAAAACCATGTTGTGACTCGTTTATTAATTTATGTTTTTCAAGATGAAGACGAATGGTATTTGCAATGATCGATTCAAGTAACTTTCCCACAATAGACGTTAGGCTAATTGGTCGATAGTTTGACGCAAGTGATCTATCTCCTTTCTTAAATATTTGTACCACATTAGCTACCTTTCATAACTCTGGCACTCTGACTGACTCTAATGCTTTATTAAATATGGTAGACAGTGGCTCGCAAAGCTCCTCTTTGCATTCTTTAAGCACCCTGGCAAACACTTCATCCGGCCCTGGGGATTTGTAGATCTATGTTTGTTTGTAGATTATGTACTCTCACTAACCCAATGTACCTTCTTGTAAATAAATAAATAAATAAATAAATAAATAAATAAATAAATAAATAAATAAATAAATCACTGATTATTTCATTATATCTGTGTCTAGCTTCAGAGATAAGCACGTCACAGTTATGTCTTGGGGAGCTGAGGGCAGTCAAGGATGACAAGGAGTCACTGACAATTAGCGTGTCAACTTTGGATTCATATACGCGCTCGAGTGCAAGATTATGGCAACCAATTCTGTCTGAAGAGTGGAGGCCCAGTTACTTAGACGCGCTCCACACTCATGGGAGAAGGAACCATCTCTCCCTGTCACAACAACTGCACTTCCAGCTGCACCATGGGACTGATGCAAGGATCCATCAGTGTAAATAATCTGGGAAAGGGAGCGCTCTCTGACTAAAGCATTAATAAGGCATTGTACTTTGCTTCTTGTCGAAGCAAGGACTGTTCTTTAATCAGTTTCTTGGGTGGGAAAGGGGGACAGTAATTTGGAAAGGAGTGATCTCCCATGGGGCAGGAAAGTGTTGTTGTTGTCTCTCTTGGTAGGGGTGATGAAAGTTATACATTCTGAGCACATTGGCAGTTACCGTAACCCATTTGGAGGGATGCTGATCTTCAAGGAAGAAGGCTTGGAAGGCTTCAGTGCAAGGGTTAGGGTGGGTTAGCCTAAGCATCTTGATACCAATTAAAACATTAATTTCAGTGATACAATCACTTACACATGAAATATTCAGTTCCTTCCTCATGTTTAGTAATTAGTTGTACGGGGGCATCCGAGGATAATCATCACAGCTTCGTTTTGCATCTTTTCCAGCCCTCCAAGCATTCTCTCAGGCACTAGAGCAAGCATGGGTGCAGCATAATCAATCAGAGACCTAATATATAAGAGATACATCATTTTGCCAATTCTCACATTTGCACCATAGCTTGGATGGTAGCCTGCCACAGCCTTGAGAGCACAGAGCCTCTCTCTACATTGGCGACCCAGTCTGGCTACAACATTGCGGTACAGTAGAACCTCAAGACCAAGGTATTTGTATCTGGTAACATAGTCGAGCAGAGAGCCATCATCCAACTGCATTTTGCGAACGGCCCCACTCCGTCTGGGTGGACGTCGGTTCAGGATCTTTGTTTTCTCTACTGAGATGACTGAGCCTAGCTCCTGACATGTGTACAATACAGAGTTCAGAACATTTCGGGTGTTGGTATACCCATTGGTGTGGATCAGTATATCATCCACATAGCTAATGATGTGTTCGCTGGACCTTCTAGTTACTAAGTTTAGAAGTGCATTGATTAACACATTGAAAAAAGTAGGACTGAGGACACCTCCCTGTGGAGTACTAAGTTCAAAATCTCTGGTTACACTCCTATGCCCTTGGAACAGTACAGATGACTTCCTGTTGGATAGATAGCCTCTTATCCACCGTAGAAGCCATCCTCCAACATTCATTTTAGCAAGTTCGCTCAGAATGACGTGTGGGTTAGCAATGTCAAAGGCTGACTTAAGATCTAGGAAAGTGGTGTATGACCTATCAGTATGCAGGGTGAGGAATGTGGTAATACAGTGATGTACACTCTTTCCATGCGTAAAGCCATATATCTGGGGAGACAACATGTTACTAATTCTGTAAAGGAGACGGTTGAGAACCATCCTCTCAAGACACTTACAGAGACAACTAGTGAGGGAGACTGGACATAAAGCACTCGGCTGGTGAGGTTTAGGAATGGGAATAATAACACTGTTGGTCCATGACTTAGGAAGCTCCCCAGTTACATAGCTCATATTATACAATTGAAGCAAGGTATTCCCTGGAACTAACAGAAGCATATGCAGTATGCCGTCAGTAACTCCATCCTCCCCGGGTGATGTAGCTTTGCCTTTATGTAGAGCAGTCTAGTTCGTATTCAAATCAAATGTTTATTCAGGTAAAAGTACATACATAGAGGATTAGTTGCAAACATAATTTTGGATTTATAGATAGAGGTAGTACATACAATACCTAAAGCCACTAGTATGCATAGTGTTTCGGGCAAGGTGAGGGGGGGGGGAATACTTAGACTAATACGTAATAGTAATTGAGCTTAAAGTATAAATTGCGTTGAAAGTAAAAAAATAAAAAGATAAAAAAGGGGGAACATGGTAGAAAATAGCTAATATACAAGTTGGTCAACAAACAACATTGTTTAAAAATAGTAAGACATGGGTTGACATTTAGGGGTGAGGTAGGTTACATGGAGTTAATTAGGTAGTACTTAGTTTTACTCTTAAACTGGTTGAGAGAGGTACAGTCTTTAACATGGTTGGGAAGGTCATTCCACATTCTGGGTCCCTTGATTTGTAGAGCATTTCAAGTTTGACTAAGTCGTACTCTAGGAATATCAAATAGGTATTTGTTTCTGGTGTGGTGCTCATGGGTTCTGATACAACCTTCTATGAAGCTTTCAAGGTCAGGATTGGCATTACAGTTCAGCGTTTTATATATGTATAATACACATGAGAGAATGTGCAGTGACTTAATATCTAACATATTCAGAGATTTGAGTAGGGGTACCGAGTGATGTCTGGGGCCAGAGTGAGATATTGTCCTAATAGCAGCTTTGTGTTGGGTAATTAGAGGACGTAAATGGTTTTGGGTAGTAGAGCCCCAAGCACAAATACCATAGTTGAGATAAGGATAGATAAGGGAGTAATAGAGCGTCACCAGGGCAGGGCGAGGTACATAATATCTGATCTTAAAAAGAATGCCAACAGTTTTTGAAACTTTTTTTTGCTATATTAAGAATGTGTCCCTGGAAATTCAGCTTGTTATCGATGAGGACACAAAGGAATTTACCATCAACTTTACTACTGATTTGAAATATTGTTTATTCTTAGATTAATTTCATTTGAGGATTTATTACCAGACAAAATATAGAAAGTTTTGTCAATGTTAAGGCTGAGTTTGTTGGCAGTTAGTCAGAGATGGACTTTATTTAGTTCAGTATTCACTGTGGCATTTAGAGCAAGGAGGTCAGGACTGGAGAAGATGAAAGTTGTGTCATCAGCAAATAAGATTAGTTTGAGGTATTGAGAGGCATTTGGAAGGTCATAAATGTAGGTGAGAAAGAGGAGAGGGCCAAGTATGCTGCCCTGGGGAACACCAATGTTGATGGGTAGGGTGGGAGAAATTGAATTATTCACAGAAACATACTGGAGCCTGTCAGTAAGATAAGATTTGAGGTATTGCAGGGAGTGTCCTCTGACTCCATAATGATGTAATTTAAGAAGTTTTTTATTATTATTATTATTATTTTCTACCACAGACGTGGCCACACATTTACAATGCTAACCAGCATATATACATTTTCTTCTGTCCTCCATGGACAGGGTTAGAGATGTGTTAAACATATAGTTCAAGGGTTTATTGAACACTCAACCACAGAAGGTGATTCGGTGCTTTTAAAATGATAAGCTAACCTACAAACGTAAATACATAGATACACAGATTTACGTATGTCCTACATAAAGTGTTTGATGTGTCTTTTACATAGTGTCATTAATGTACATTCACAAAGGTGAAATGTAATTCTGATCAGCTTCCATATATACTTTATACCCATACATATACATACACACACATATACATACATATATACACACACATGCATTCACATACAATTGTCTCATTTACTCTGACAGGGTGAGATAGCCGATAAAGAAACTAGTGTGCAATTAAGCACTTAATCACTAAAGGTGATGAAGGTGCTTTTACAAGCTCAGGTTATAAAGTTACATCATATATATACATTGTATAATTGATATATTACATCAATATAATGTACAAGGGAATGCATGTTTTCTCTTACACAAATTTGACACATGGTGTATTCGACACTTGGGTTTTGAGAAAGCTACCAGATACTCAGACGTATTCTGGCCACTATAACATCACATTGCCGAGTTTTTGCTCTATTAGTTCCATATATAAATGTCTCCTCACGGTATTCATCATAATGTTTAATGCTACAACTTTCAGGTCTTTGTGAATTTGTTAGACCAGTAAGATTTTCATTAACATTTAAGTATTCACTTTGTCACTGCTAATGCATTACCAAAATTTCTAATTGTTACTACAGGCTGTCTTTGCAAGCATGTCAACAGTATCAGGCTTTGGGATGCCAACATGTGACGGTATCCAAAGGAATTTAATTTTAAATCTGTTTTCCTTAGCAGCTAAAACATTCATTCGAATGTCACTGACTATTTTCTGGGCGTTACTAGTTCAATGCCAGGAGTGCACTCTACGAGTCACAGTATACAAGTCCACTGCCTTTGTCTTTGACAAATTCAGTGGCAAGATGTATGCCTGCAGGTTGGATTTGAGTAGTACTGGCTCAGTCATTGACGCGCTTCGAATCTGTTGCACGTATGAGAGAAACGTGTTAAAATATATTACATGCACGTCCAATACCTCTTCCACCTTCTACAGAACCGTCAGCATAGCACTGATACACAGTTACCCATAACCTGAGTAATCTCAGTGATGCTGCACAGTATTAACTATTGGAATAATATAAGGTGCACACCATCTTCGACACATTTACGAAATCAACTGGTAGATCCAAGTTATCCCATGGATTAATTGGTTGATTAATCATTAAACGAGTTGGGTATATATTTAATAATTTGATAAGAGTTGGTAGAAGAACCAAAATAAAATACTAGGAAAATAAATTTACCCAAATTAAGGACAACATTAAGAAAACTTGGAGCACTATCTCCCAAATATTAGCACTCCACTCTATTCGATCACTGTTGTGTACCTCTACAAATTGTACACCACATGAACGATTCTTCCAGCATACAAGAAGATAAACTTCAGGGCGAACACTACCTACGTGGCTTGCTTGCAGAGGCCCTGTCCTCTTAAAACGTCAAGTGCGGCAAAGCAAAAATGATCCTCTAGTTGATGAGGTTGAGGTCGTAGACGTGAATCCTGAATACGCCCATGTCAAGTTCCCAGATGGCAGGATTACTACAGTATCATTAAGACACCTCGCACCCATGGCCACAGAGGGCTGCGAGAGTTTGGACCCCCAATCTCAACATTCAACAGCAACACCCAGCGATTGTGAAGGCTGGGGTAAACCCCAACCCGCCTCATCCTGAACTACTTCGTTCCGAACCACCTAACCTAGAAACGCCTAATTGTCTTTCTAAAACGTCTAATTGTCTAAAACGTCTTTCTCTGACGTAACACTCCCTCGAGTATAGGCTTTAGGCATTGTATGTACTAGCTCTATCTGTAAATCCATCAACTTTTATATCTCACCTTGTATGTATGTACTTTACCTGAATAAATATTTGTATTTGTATTTGTATTTGTTGAGAAGGAACCGACTGGAACACTGGAGGCTTCACCTTTGCAGGAGTCCCTTCGACGACCTGGTAGGACGCGCAGTACCTCTACACGTCTGCGGGACTCTTACTTAAAAGCTAGATGGGGTGAATGTAGTAAAAGTATCCAAAAGTGGATATAGTATGACTATATCCGATCCTATCTTAGTGATAGACACCAATGTGTAGCCATCAATGATATAACCTCTTCCACTCTACCAATAACCGTTGGAGTGCCACAGGGCAGTATCTTGGGACCTTTCTTATTTCTTATATTTATCAATGATCTGCCTAATGTCTCTAACATTCTGAAACCTATTTTGTTTGCTGATGATACTACCCTCATCTATTCAGACCCCAACCCACATACACTAAATAATGTTGTTAATAATGAACTAAAAAAAGTCCACTTATGGATGTCAACCAACAAACTAACACTTAACATAGAAAAGACCTATTACATCTTATTTGGAAGCAAATCTACAAATGCAATTCAGCTTCAGATAGACAACATTAACATTAGTAATAAAAATGATGGAAAGTTTCTTGGCCTACTCCTAGACAAGAGACTCAACTTCAGCACCCACATTCAACACATAACTAAGAAAGTCTCTAAAACAGTTGGTATACTCTCCAAAATCAGATATTATGTACCTAACTCTGCTCTCATCTCTCTATATTATGCACTAATCTATCCCTATCTTAATTATGGTATCTGTGCATGGGGTTCAACCACTGCAAACCACCTCAAGTCCATCATCACCCAGCAAAAATCTGCTATTAGGATAATAACAAATTCTGCTTTCAAACAACACTCAGCCCCCTTGTTTAACTCCCTAAACATGCTAAACATAATCTCACTCCACACATTCTCTTGTGTCAACTACATTTACAAAACCCTGTTCTTAAATGCAAACCATGCTCTGAAACTCTCCCTGGACAGATGTAATAGGACCCATTATCACCACACCAGAAATAAATATCTCTTTGATATCCCCAGAGTTAAACTTAATCTGTGTAAACACTCTATGCAAATAAAGGGACCCAGTCTATGGAACTCACTCCCTAGTGAATTGAAAAGCTGTCCAACTTTTGCATCATTCAAAAACAAAACTAAAAAGTACCTAATTTCATCTTCATAGTTTTTTACCTTGTTGCTTTAAAATTGCACTGTATCCATTGCTACTCAATCTCCCAATCTTTATGTACCCAATCCGAACAACTTTACCATTGTGATCATTGCTGTCTTCTTATATGTGCTGCCAATCTGCTGTATGGTGTCTATTAATCTTGTTTAAATTACCAATCAAGTTGTCAATGTAATCAATCAGAGCTTAAATATACCAATGTGCTTTAATATACTTACTAATCTCTCTCATCTCATTTTTTTCTTGCAATGTATCTGTTATCATTTTATTAATTCTGCTAGAATTTACCTACTTAAAATTATCTGTTAGATTAAGGACCTGCCTGAAATGCTGCGCGTACTAGTGGCTTTACATGAGTGTAATTACTGTACTATGCTATGTATTCTCACAAACCCAATGTACCTTCTTGTATATAAATAAATAAATAAATAAATAAATAAAATGTTATTATATTATTGTACCCGGATGGATGCTCGCTTGACTGTTTTGTTGTCGTCAGATCAGCTGACTTGTGCCTGTGTACAGGTTGGTGGAATGTTAACTTCTAGTTTAATTTCTATATATTCTAGCTTTAGTCATGTGCAGTTTGCTTGTTGTTATAATGAGTAGACAGTGCTTAAACTATATATAAGTATTGTATATTATATGGCTTGTCTTATTGCAGGATGTAACTAGTTTTAGTTTAGTTCATTTATTATGCACCCCATACCCATCCTGTGGGCGGTAGTGGAAAGGGTTACAGAGGCACATAATGGGCTCAGGGACTGAACCCCACAATTCATTTAGCTAAGCAAGTTACAATCTTGATGAGCTAGTTACAAAATTCAGTATAAGTCGTCACATCAACAATGGGTTCGAGATCGACCACAAGTACAGTTTCTAAATTAAGCAACTGACATATGTGGAGAGCTAGTGTCACAATTGATATGTTTGTCCTGCACACCGCCCCCCATCCAGTGGGCAGCGGTGGATAGGTTACAATCACTTAGTTACTACCTACAGTTAGCAAACTGGGGATATTTGGCTAAAATTTCTGGTAGCAGATCATTTTGAATGAAATATTGACACATCGCTGGAACATTGGTTATAGAATTGTCTCTAAATTCACGTATCTTTTCGCACTCCATCACATAGTGACGGAGGGTGTGCGAATAATTTTGTTGACACAGTTTACATTTGGTCAGGTCTACATCAGCAGATAATGAGAATTCCCAGAGATACTTGTAACCGAGTCTAAGCCGAGCAGTAGTAACATCTAGAAGTCTGCTGATTTTATTGAATGATCCATAGATGTGTGGCTCCTCTTGCATGATAGTATGATGATAGATGGAATTACTGGTGTCAATTTCACTTTGCCTCAGATCTACAAGATCTTGTTGAAGTTCTCGGTGTACTGCTGCTCTCAGATTGCTCATTGACAATCCAATGTATCAAGTTTGTAGACTTGTACACATTTCAGTGCAAGGATCAAGGCAAATAGTTCAGTCTGAAGGGTAGAGGCCCAGTTGTTTATGCGGACTTCCCACTCAAAGTACAAGCCATCGTCCATTGTCAGAACAACTGCACCCGTGGTGCGGTGTAGGGAACCATCAGTGTATATAATTTGAGAGAGAGAGAATGCTCTGTGGACAGAGCATCAATATGGCTTAAGGCGTTGAGCTTTGCCTCAAGACGAAGCTTGGGCTGATCTCTAATTTAACTGTACTGTAATTATTTGATCAATAAGGCCACATGTCTGGCAACGCTTCTCCTCTACCTCAGTTACCAAACAAAATATAGAAGGTTTCGTCAATGTTGAGGGTGAGTTTGTTGGCAGTTAGCCAAACATGTACTTTATTTAGTTCAGTTTTCACTGTATCACTCAGAATAAGAGGCTTATGACTGGAGAAATAAAGGTTTTATCAGCAAATAAAATTAGCTTGAGGTGTTGAGAGGCATTTAGAAGGTCATTAATGTAAGATTGATTGATAAAGATTAAGCCATCCAAAAGGTGGCACGGGCATGAATAGCCCGTAAGTGGTGGCCCTTTTGAGCCATTACCAGTATCAATAGATGATACTGGAGATCTGTGGAGGTGCGACTGCACCCTGCGTGACGGGAGATGTCTCCCGTGTCATTAATGTAAGTAAGAAAGAGAAGTCCAAGTATACTGCTTTCTGGAACACCAGTGTTGATCGGTACGTTGGGAGAACTGGAATCATTCACAGAAATGCAAAGGCATTCGATAAATGTGACCATGGAGCCGGTTAGGGAGCCGGTCGGCCGAGCGGACAGCACGCTGGACTTGTGAGCCTGTGGTCCCGGGTTCGATCCCGGGCGCCGGCGAGAAAACAATGGGCAGAGTTTCCTTCACCCTATGCCCCTGTTACCTAGCAGTAAAATATGTAACTCGTAATTCTGTGGCGCGGGTTCGATTCCCGCATCAGGCAGAAACAAATGGGCAAAGTTTCTTTCACCCTGAATGCCCCTGTTGCCTAGCAGTAAAATAGGTACCTGGGAGTTAGTCAGCTGTCACGGGCTGCTTCCTGGGGGTGGAGGCCTGGTCGAGGACCGGGCCGCGGGGACACTAAAAAAAAGCCCCGAAATCATCTCAAGATAACCTCAAGAAGATGGAGTGATAGCACACAAAATGAGGTCAATGGAAATAACTGGTGAAGTAGGATGGTGGATTCTCAATTTTCTGTCAAACAGAACACAAAGAGTAACAGTCAACCATATAAAATCTAGTCCAAGTGCAGTTAAAAGCTCTGTACCTCAAGGTGCAGTCCTTGCACCACTGTTTTTCCTTATTCTCATATCAGATATAGACAAACAGATATTAATAAAGTTTTCGACTGGGCAGCAGAAAATAACATGATGTTTAACAGTGATAAATTCCAGGTACTCAGGTACGGCAAAAATGAGGACCTTAAACATAATACAGGGTACAAAACACAATCGAATCTGCCCATAGTAGGAGAACAGCATGTCAAGGATTTGGGAATAATGATGTCTGACGACCTAACGTTTAGGGAGCATAACCAAGCAAATATTTCGTTAGCCAGAAAAATGATTGGATGGATTACGAGAACTTTCAAATCCAGGGATCCCATCACAATGTTTGTACTCTTCAAATCACTTGTGCTGTCCTATCTTGAGTACTGCTCAGTATTCACTTCCCCCGCTCAGAGCAGGAGAGATTGCTGAAATAGAGGGAATACAGAGAACATATACGGCACGCATAGACGAGATAAAGCACCTAAATTATTGAGATCGTCTCAAAGCTCTCCAAATGTACTCACTAGAAAGGAGACGAGAGAGATACCAAATAATATACACATGGAAAATACTGAAGGGACAGGTCCCAAATCTACACAGTAAAATAACAACATACTGGAGTGAACGACATGGAAGAAAATGCAGAATAGAACCAGTGAAGACCAGAGGTGCCATAGGCACAATCAGAGAACACTGTATGAACATCAGAGGTCCGCGGTTGTTCAACATCCTCCCAGCGAGTATAAGAAATATTACAGGAACAACCGTGGACATCTTCAAGAGAAAACTAGATAGTTTTCTTCAAGGAGTGCCGGACCAACCGGGCTGTGGTGGGTATGTGGGCCTGCGGGCCGCTCCAAGCAACAGCCTGGTGGACCAAACTCTCACAAGTCGAGCTTGGTCTATGGCCGGGCTTGGGGAGTAGAAGAACTCCCAGAACCCCATCAACCAGGTACCAAGCAGATTGTACCACCCACTTCCCCAATATTAGCACTAAACACATAGTATATCTTCACCAGTGTAATTACCTCTGGCAGTTTATATTGTAGTTATATGTTGATATAAAACCTTGCTACACTGCACCTCTTCACCTTACGTGATATGTTAGGTTAAGGACCTGCCCGAAACACTGAGCGCGTTAGTGGCTTTACAAGAATGTAACAATGCCAGTCTTATGTAATCTCACCAACCCATTGTACCTTCTTGTGAATATATTATTATTATTATTAAATACAGGTGGGATGAGAGACTTTAAATATTGAAGAATATGAGAGATATTGATTCAGACCACTTCTTCAAAAGGTCGGGCACAAGGAACAACGGGTTCAAGCTTAACAAGCCGCAATATAGGACAGTAAACAGGAGATGCCTTTTCACCCATAGGGTAATAAACCCTTGGAACCGCCTACCCGCCGAAGGCGTAAAAATCAAAACCTCCGAGCCAGGGTCTTCTTGTGTGTGTGGGCTACACCGAATACTCCACCCGCAACACACACACATCTTGTCCTTAAGATGAAACTCTTTCATCTTAAGGTGAAATCTTCTTGTCCATCAGGTGTCCAGCACACATATTACTGTCACTGTGCTTCTCTGAGGTGCTGGGCCAGGTTGTCACCTTGTGTTAAGGGCCTCTCATGTTACCTGTGCCAGCTCACGCCTGGCCCGCCGCCATATTCAAGTGTCATCAGAAAATAGGTTTGTCCAGCGGGCGTTAAATACTGTTAACTTTTATCTCTTAATGTGGAGTTTAACTGGCAGTTATGTACATGTGGGTCACAATTAATTGACTTGTTATCATATATTTAAGTTGTATAAAGTACCATATTACCTGCTGCACTTTTTACTGTAATTAGGCTAGTTCCCAGTAAAGCCTAATTATACTTATTTATTAATTACAGGTTATACATTATTATTTAATTCAGTTGCAGGTGATGAGTCACAATAACGGGGCTAAAGTATGTTGACCAGACCACACACTAGAAGGTGAAGGGACGACGACGTTTCGGTCCGTCCTGGACCATTCTCAAGTCGAATGGTCCGTCCTGGACCATTCTCACAATCGACTTGAGAATGGTCCAGGACGGACCGAAACGTCGTCGTCCCTTCACCTTCTAGTGTGTGGTCTGGTCAACTTAGTTCAGTTATTTAATTTATAATATTACTTTATATTTACATCCTATCGTTTACTTATTTACATCCTATATTTACTTATCGTTTTACTTTTACTTCTATTAAGTAGATTAAACTTTTACTTATATTAAGCAAATGTAACTTTTGCTTATATTAACTAATTTATTCATTTAAAAGTTTAGCCTAGTGCATGTATCACTCACGCTGCCCAACAATGCCAGACCATTGCTCAGTGTAAGATCCAGCCTCCTAAATCATCAGGACAAATAGGGGGACCTTTGATAGGCTGCCAGCTTTCTGATTTACCTGATTTACCTGAGGGCCACTAACCCTAGTTTGCCTCGACGAGGACAGGAAACTGGCTGTTTATCGAAGGTTTCCCCATTTGCCTTAATGATCTTTTCCAGGTATATTTTAAAACTCAACACAGTTTTGATATTTACGGCTTCGGCTTCCCACTTTGACATATATAGATCTTTGTGTCATCTGCAAATTTGATGATGCGGTTTGTAATATTCTCATCTATGTCATTGATGTATGTGACAAAAAGGGTTGGTCCCAAAATGGACCCCTGTGGCACCCCACTTTGCACATTTCTCCATTCAGATTAATTCCCATTTAGCTCGACTCTTTGTTTGATCCAGTCTAGTATTTTTTTTTTTTTTTTTTTGAGATATATACAAGAGTTGTTACATTCTTGTACAGCCACTATAGTACGTGTAGCGTTTCGGGCAAGTCCTTAATCCTATGGTCCCTGGAATACGATCCCCTGCCGCGAAGAATCGTTTTTTCATCCAAGTACACATTTTACTGTTGCGTTAAACAGAGGCTACAGTTTAGGAATTGCGCCCAGTAAATCCTCCCCGGCCAGGATACGAACCCATGACATAGCGCTCACGGAACGCCTGGCGAGTGTCTTACCACTACACCACGGAGACTGCTGCCATTAGTATTCTGCCGTTTATTCCATGTGCCTGTAATTTCTTTGCCAGTCTTTCATGTGGCACCTTGTCAAAGGCTTTAGCAAAGTTCACGTAGACTTCATCAACCGGAAGGTCTTCAGCTGAGTAGCTGGTCACCGTTTCCAAAAATGTGAGCAGGTTTGTAAGGCAGAATCTGTTTTTAACAAACCCATTTGTGTCCATTTTAACTGATTGTTCACTGGCAGATTGTTATCTTGAGATCTCGCGATGATTTCGGGTCGTAGCGTCCCCGCGGCCCGGTCCTCGACCAGACTTCCTTTTTGCTACACATCCCTAGGAAGCAGCCCGTAGCAGCTGTCTAATTCCCTGGTACCTATTTACTGCTAAAAGAACCTGGGCATCAGGGTGAAAGAAACTGGGCTCATTTGTTTCCGCCTCCGCCGGGGATCGAAACCGGAACCTTAGGACTACGAATACCGAGCGCTGTCTACTCAGCCATCAGGCCCCCTGGCATGGTGACTGATTCCCTCCCTTAGAATGATCTCCGCGAGCTTGCAGATGTCAAGCTGATTGGACAGTAGTTCTCCGCTGAGCTCTTTCTGCCTTTTTTTGTTAAATAGAGGTGACATTTGCATATTTCCAATCTAGGGGGAACTAACCCTTGGTCCAGAAAGTTTATGAAAAGTAATTTCAGCGGCAGGCACAGTTCTTCTGCCAGTTGACCAGACCACACACTAGAAGGTGAAGGGACGACGACGTTTCGGTCCGTCCTGGACCATTCTCAAGCCGATTTTAATATCTTCTGCCAGTTCCTTTATGACTTTGGACTTTCCGTCCTTCGGTGTGGACGGAAATTGTATTCCGTCCACACCTGGGGCTTTTGAGTCTTAGTTTATCAATGTTCTATCTGATTATATCGCATGATAAGTGGGTATATCTCTTAATTCAGTCTCTTCACCTTCTTGAACCATTTGTGTGGGTGTTGGGATGTCATGTAACCTCTCTAGTGTGAACACACTATTCACTTAGTGTGTTTGCTGCACTTTTGTCGTTCACTGTAGTTGAGTTGGTCTCAACTTTTAAGCGTCCTACAGAGACCTTTATTAATAGGTTTGACTTCTCAGATAGGCATAGACTGACCTTGGATATTTCTTTACATTTATTGTATTTGTTACTATATACCAGAGTTCTTTCATGGTTGTACAGCCACTTGTACGCATAGCGTCTCGGGCAGGTCCTTAGTACTAACTTTCCCCGGACTACGACCCGCCAAATCGTTTAGCAACCAGGTACCCATTCTCTGCTGGGTGAACAGAGGCTATAGTTAAGGATTGGCACCTAGTCAATCCTCCACAGCCAGGGGTACGAACCCAGGCCAAAGAGCTCGCGAAACGGCAGGCGAGTGTCTTACCAATTGCGCCGCAAAAACTTTTGATCTGATTTACCTGAGAGCTATTAACCCTGGTGGCCTCGACGAAGACAGGAAGCCGGCGGCTTGTCGAAGGTCCCCCCTCCCTACTCTTTTAGCTTATCTTATTTTCTGGGTGGCTGAGTTTGGTGGCCTTTTATATACGTCATAAACAATGCCGTCCATCGTGGACTTACACGTTCTCCAGCGGTCCCTCTTGGTCACCTAGGTTTGTTTTACTGCCTCAGTCATCCATCACTTCCCTTTAGTTTCTTCCTCATTTCTGACGCATTCTTGAACGAGTTCCATGATGACCTTCCTGAAACTTTGCCATGGTGCCATGGTGCCATGATGCCATGTTCGTCCGTTTGGGCTGGACGGTAGAGCGACGGTCTCGCTTCATGCAGATCGGCGTTCAGTCCCCGACCGTCCAAGTGGTTGGCCACCATTCCTTCCCCCCGTCCCATCCCAAATCCTTATCCTGACCCCTTCCCAGTGCTATATAGTCGTAATGGCTTGGCGCTTTTCCTTGATAATTCCTTCCTTCCTTCCCGCCAGGAGATGATTGGCAGTTCCTCTCTCATTCCTTGATAGTCACCTCGCTGGTAATCTAGAAACCCATCATCACAGACCTGCATGTGGGTTTCTATATTCGTAGTCCATCTTAAAATATGGTGGTCGCATAATGGGGTTAGCTTTTTCCCCACATGAATTTGATCAGTCACTCCCTCTTATGATATCAGCACAAGATCTAGTATGCTGCTACCACGTGTGGGGTCTACCCACATGCTGTATGAGGAGGGAGTCCGGAACCAGATCAACAAATTGGTCTCCCTCTCCTTGTGATGTTAGGTTGACCCAGTCTATTGTCTCATGGTTAAGTCCCCCGTTATTAGGGTTTGGGTTTGATGCTGCATTGATGCCCTGTAGCACACTCCCACAGTCATCTGTTGCTGTGTCAGCCCTGTAGCACACTCCCACAGTCACCTGTTGCTGTGTCAGCCCTGTAGCACACTCCCACAGTCACCTGTTGCTGTGTCAGTCCTGTAGCACACTCCCACAGTCATCTGTTGCTGTGTCAGCCCTGTAGCACACTCCCACAGTCACCTGTTGCTGTGTCAGTCCTGTAGCACACTCCCACAGTCATCTGTTGCTGTGTCAGCCCTGTAGCACACTCCCACAGTCACCTGTTGCTGTGTCAGTCCTGTAGCACACTCCCACAGTCATCTGTTGCTGTGTCAGCCCTGTAGCACACTCCCACAGTCATGTGTTGCTGTGTCAGCCCTGTAGCACACTCCCACAGTCATCTGTTGCTGTGTCAGTCCTGTAGCACACTCCCACAGTCATCTGTTGCTGTGTCAGTCCTGTAGCACACTCCCACAGTCATCTGTTGCTGTGTCAGCCCTGTAGCACACTCCCACAGTCATGTGCTACTGTGACAGTCCTGTAGCACACTCCCACAGTCATCTGTTGCTGTGACAGTCCTGTAAGTAAGTAATTATCAAAAGAAGGCACCAAACCGGGAAGGCTATGTAGCACCATCAAATACGCAAAATAATCAGAGGGCGCTAAATATCACCAAGGATGCCAATACGAGAACAAAAACGCATAAGGCGAACGATATCAAAAGTATCCGAGTCACCAAGAATTCTATCGAGGGACAGGTGACCGCGAGGGGCGGTCGGAAAGCAAGACACACGCTCGTCCTGGAAGTCAGGACATTCAAGAAGGACATGCACGACCGTAAGAGGGACAATGCAACTAGGACAATAAGGAGCAGGGCGGCGCTCCATCAAGTGACCATGGGTTAAGCGAGTATGGCCAATACGCAACCTCGCTAGAGCTGTTTCCCACCGCCGGTTACGGTGGAAGGAGGACGGCCACGAGGAAACACAACATTTAAGAGTACGTAGCTTGTTACCAGTAACAGACAACCAAGAAGCCTGCCAACGGGTAAGGACTGAGGAATGGATAACCGGGTAAAAGTCGGAATACGGAATGCCTTTACGAGAGATGGGACAAGAGCGGACAGCTTCCTTAGCGGCAGCATCCGCACGCTCATTTAAAGACACGCCAATATGGCTGGGAACCCAACAAAACTCAACCGACTTAAATTTACTGTGAACGAGAAACAGCCAATGCTGGATCTCGACAACTACCGGATGAACTGGATTAAAGCACCCGAGAGCCATGAGGGCACTACGAGAGTCAACAACAACCACAAAGGAAGACTGACAACGAGAAAGCAGGAGACGAAGAGCATAGAGAATAGCATAAAGTTCCGCTGTAAAGATGCTAGTCTCCGGAGGCAAGCGACACATATAAGTGCGATCAGGAAAAACAACAGAGTAGCCAACACCGTCCGCTGACTTAGACCCATCGGTGAAGACAGAAACGGAGCGGGAGTGAGAAGAAAAGTGCTCGAGGAAAAGGCGTTTGAGAACTGTAGGAGGGGTAAAAGCTTTAGTGATGCGAGTCAAGGATGTACAAAACCGCGGAAGAGGGACCCTCCACGGGGGCAAAGAAGGAACAACACGAGGAGAAACATCAGAAATACGAACGGAAAGAGAATCCTGCAGGCGAGATAACCGGACAGAAAGAGGGAGGTGGTGAAGAGGAACAGGAACCGCAGGAGGGGTAAAAGTTAAAGCACGACAGAGACGAGAGGAAGGATGTTGCAAGGACCGCGCAAGATACCGAAGACAGTAGCGATCACGGCGGTCCTGGAGAGACAGGAAGCCAGTGTCAACATACAAGCTAAGGACGGGAGTCGAACGAAAGGCACCAGAACTGAGGCGCAACCCAGTATGGTGCAAAGCATCAAGACGGCGAAGAGTAGAAGGAGAAGCAGACGAGTAAGCAGGGCAACCATAATCGAGCTTAGACAGGACGAGAGAGGAATGTAAAGCAAGGAGAGTGCGCCTATCTGCCCCCCAAGAAGTATGGGACAAGACCCGAAGGAGGGTAAGGGACTTAGAGCACTCAACACGGAGGTAAGAGATATGGGGAGACCAAGACAAACGAGTGTCAAGGAATAACCCCAAAAGCTTCGCGGAATCTTTGTATTCAAGGGGATGACCATAAAGTGACAAAGAGGGACGAAGAACAACCCGTTTCCGCGTAAAAGTCATGGCACAAGTCTTAGAAGTAGAGAACTTGAAGCCATGACCTGTGGCCCAAGACGACACGGCATCAATCGCAAGTTGAAGCCGGCGTTGAAGGAGAGGCGAATCATCACCCTGACAACAAAGGGTAAGATCATCGACATAGAGAGCGGAGAAGACACCAGAAGGAAGAGAGGAAAGAAGACCATTGAGGGCAACCAGAAAAAGAGTAGTGCTCAGAACACTACCCTGGGGCACACCTTCGTATTGCTGAAAAGGGGGAGAGAGAGCGGTACCAAGGCGCACCCGAAAGGAACGACGAGAGAGGAAGCTGCGGAGAAAGAGAGGGAGATGACCACGAAGGCCAAAAGAATGAAGTTGAGATAGGATATGATAACGCCAAGTGGTGTCGTAAGCCTTTTCTAGGTCAAAAAGGACGGCAACAACGGAGGTCTTTGCAGCAAAAGCAGTACGTATATAGACCTCCAAGTTCACCAGGACATCTGTCGTGCTGCGGCACTTGCGGAAACCAAATTGAGAAGGGGAGAGGAGGTGATGGTGTTCCAGGAACCACATCAGACGAACGTTAACCATACGTTCAAAGAGTTTGCAGACACAACTTGTGAGAGCAATAGGGCGAAAGTCCTTAGGGGAAGTACCCAGAGACCCTGGTTTGCGAACAGGGAGGACAACGGCATCGAGCCAGTCCTCAGGGACTGACGACGACTCCCAGATCCGATTATACAGACTCAGTAAATACTGAGACGTGCTCGGAGGGAGATGGCGAAGCATCTCATAATGAATACCATCGGAGCCCGCCGCCGTAGAACCGCAGAGGGCCAGGGCAGAACGAAGTTCAGAGAGAGAGAAGGGATCATTATAGGGAAGCTGAAGATGAGTGCAGAAATCTAAAGGACGAGACTCAAGGACAGGTTTACGAAGAAGGAAAGATTGGGGAAGATGAAGACCAGAGCTAACAGAAGAAAAGTGGGAACCCAGTTCGGAAGCGACCTGCAACGGGTCCGCCACAAGAGTATCATGGAGGTGAAGGACCGGTGAAACATCGGGAACGAACTTACCCGCTATCTTGCGGATACGCTTCCAGATCTGGGCCAGAGGGGTTTCGGACGTAATTGTCGAGACATAAGAAGCCCAACATTCACGTTTAGCCGTACGGATGGCCCTACGGGCCACCGCACTCGCTTTCCGAAAGAAAAGAAAAGAATCGGTCGTCTGCCTACGGCGGTGCTTCTTCCAGGCTGCACGCTTACAGCGGACAGCCCGAGCACAGTCCGCATTCCACCAGGGAACGCACTTCCGTGGACCCCGAGAGGAAGAGCGAGGAATAGAGCGGAGGGCAGCGTCGAAGACAGTGTCATGAAAAAGGAGGAGAGCGCGAGAGAGGGGCAGAAGGGAGAGGTCAGAGAGAGTAGCACTGAGGGAAAACAGGGTCCAGTCCGCCTTAGCAAACTGCCATCTAGGGAAAGAGAGGGAAGGGCGAAAAGAGAAAAAGGAAACAAGGATGGGGAAATGATCACTTCCATGGAGGTCATCAAGAACCTGCCATGTGAAATCCAAGTAAAGAGAAGAAGAGCAGAGAGAAAGATCAAGACAAGAAAGGGTGCGAGTTCGAGAGTCCAAATGAGTGGGCTCACCAGAATTCAGAAGAGACAGGGAAGAAGAGAGGAGAAACGGCTCAAGGAGGCGACCCCGGGTATTCGTCAGAACGTCACCCCAAAGAGAATGACGACAATTGAAGTCACCCAGCAGGAGCACAGGCTCCGGCAAGGAGTCTAGGAGGTGTTTTAAAACAGGAAGAGAGAGCGGGACACTCGGGGGGAGATAAATGGAACAAACTGTGTACCATTTCCCCACAAAGATACGAGCAGCAGAACAATGGAGAGGCGAAGGAAAAAGTAAAGGAACAAAGGGAACATCAGCCCGAATCAAGAGAGCAGAAGAATTAGAAGCCCCAGCAATGGCTGGGGGGGGGGAGAGAAAGGAATAGCCACGAAAACGACCAGGACGAGCACCAAGCATCGGCTCCTGGAGACAGACACAAAGGGGCGAAAACCGCGAAACCAGAAGTTGGAGTTCGAGGAAATTGGCGTAATAACCTCGAACGTTCCATTGAAGAATGGACAACGACGAGAAGAGAAAGGACAAAAACAGAGAACAAGGAAGAAACAAAGGCGAAAGACCAACAGAGCACGTTAAAGAATATCAGGGTCGGGATCAGGGTCAGCAAAGTCAGGGTTAGGGGGCATGGGTAAACTGAGCAAAGACGGAGGGAAGGAAACGGGAGAACAGATCAGAGGTGGGCGGGCAGGGTCCGGAGGAGGAGGAGGAGGAGGAGGAGACAACGGAGAGGAGCAGTCAAGGACAGCAGCAGGAAGAGGGGGAGTAGAAAGAGAGGAGAGCACCCCAGCAAGAGCAGCAACCGAAAGGGAAGCAGGGGCCAAAGAAACCTCCATAGCAGGAACAGGGGGCGCAAGCACTGAAACGGGAGTGGAAGGAGCAACAGAGCCAGAAGGAGGAGCTGAGGAAGAAAGCGAAGCCTTCTTACCCGCCGGGGAAGAGGAAGGAGAGGAGCCAGGCTTACGCTTCTGACTTAAAGAGACCGGTGTCCCAGCAACTACGTACCGGGCAACGGATTCCAGTGTCTCAACAGGAGAAGCCGAACGAGAGCACACACGACGGCCGTTAGGAGAGCGATGGACATCCGCCCGCACCGACAGGCGGCGGGGAGAGCCGATAGATGGAGGAAGAGGATGGGAAGGAGGATCGGAGGGGGACGAGGAAGGAGACACAGAAGACACGACAGACCGGGTAGAAGGAAGGGGAACCCCAGACAGAGGACCAGGAGGAGGATCCTTCGGGAGAGAACCCAAAGGGACAGAGGAGGGGGCAGTGGGCGCATCAGGGTCCAAGGCCTGGAAACGGTTGTGAGTCTGAGGAAGGCGGGAAGGACGAGGAGAGGAAGAGCGCAACACGCGAGCATAAGAGATATTAGCATAAGGCGGGAGCCGGCGAACCTGGCGCCTCGCCTCAGGAAAAGATAAACGCTCCCGGTGCTTCAAGTTGAGGACGGCTGCCTCAAGCTTGTAATGGACACACGCACGGGAGAAGGTAGGATGGGCCTCACCGCAGTTGAGGCAACGAGCCTGGGGAGAAGCGCACTCCGACTTAGAGTGACCTTCGCCACCACACAAAGGACAGAGAGAGACAGTCCCGGAGCAGCGGAGGGCACCATGCCCAAACCTCCAGCACTTGTTGCAGAGCCGAGGAGAAGGAATGTACTCCTGGACAGAGCACCTGGCACCAGCAAGAATGACAGAGGGTGGAAGGGTCCTACCATCAAAGGTAATCTTCACAACCCGGAGGGGTTGACGGCGACTACCACGAGGGGGACGAGTAAACGTGTCCACCTGGAGAATAGAATGGCCCTGGGCAGCGAGGATATGTCGAATATCGTCGTGGCAGTCGCGTAGGTCCCGAACACCGGTCGCAACATGGGGCGGGAGCAAAATAGTGCCAACACTGGCATTCAACTGGACGTTCTTCGAGACCCGAACGGGGGTCTCGCCAAGGCAGGATAAGGCAGCCAAGCGGGAAGCAGCATCCTGAGAAGGAGCAGCAACGACACGCGTACCGAGACGAGTGGGGTTAAAAGTAATGGAGGCATCCACGGAATCAATGAGATGTCGATGAAGGGAGAAATCGTCAGGAGGCGCAGAATCAAGAGGGAGGAGATCAAAATATTTGGCCCACGAAGCGGGACCAAACAAGGCTTGATAGGTAGCAGAACTGGAAGGAATCGAGCGAGGGCGGCCGTGACGAGAACGGCGGTGAGAACCCCCAGAGAGAGAGGGGTTAAAAGGCGCAGTAGTAACAACGAGAGAAGGAGCCGCGCCAGGGGACGAGGTAGTCACCACTGGGGGCTTGGGGCTCGACCCAACCACAGAGGAGGGAGGGGAGCCAGGGGAAGGAGTCAGAGAGGCCAAAGGAGGAGCAAGGTCGGGGCCCAATGCAGCGGAGGCTACAGAGCCCGGTCTTCCAATACGGACCGACTCGGGGGCTTGGTCGCCCACCCCACGAGCCTGAAAAGGTAAGCCAGAAGCAGCCGAAACAGGGGTTATCATCTTGACGAAATTACGAATTCACTCACGAATGTGCCCCCACACCCACCATGGAGCCACAATTAGAGGCAGGACACCCAACAAGAAGCTATCGCCGATCTTGTCGGGGCCTCCTAGGGGTGCGTCGTGAGTATACGCCCCACAAACGCCACCTTAAGAAACCGACAGTCCGTCGAGATCGGGTTCAGTGACGAAGTGGGGATTGACAATAAAAGGTTCCCCTCGCTCTCGACGTCGGGTACTGCAGTTCTACGGGTGCAAGAGTATGCCTCCTCAAGCACCCGGGCGTCAAAGTAGAAGAAGTCCAAGGGAAGAACCAGAACGAGCAAAAGGTCGGCAGGAAACGGCAAGCAGATAGGAGAAGAGGGGGGAGAAAAACGAAACAGAAGGAAAAGGAAAAGATGCCCAGCAGAATTGGAGAGGACGGCAGCAGGAGCACAAGGCTAGAAAAGGACAGAGGACTGTCCCAAGGAGCATCACACTCCGGCAGCCGCCCACTAAGCCCCCAGACGGCGACAACGAGCTGAGCGGGGAGGGGGTGACAGTCCTGTAGCACACTCCCACAGTCATGTGTTGCTGTGACAGTCCTGTAGCACACTCCCACAGTCATCTGTTGCTGTGTCAGCCCTGTAGCACACTCCCACAGTCATCTGTTGCTGTGACAGTCCTGTAGCACACTCCCACAGTCATATGTTGCTGTGTCAGCCCTGTAGCACACTCCCACAGTCATCTGTTGCTGTGTCAGCCCTGTAGCACACTCCCACAGTCATCTGTTGCTGTGACAGTCCTGTAGCACACTCCCACAGTCATCTGTTGCTGTGACAGTCCTGTAGCACACTCCCACAGTCATATGTTGCTGTGTCAGCCCTGTAGCACACTCCCACAGTCATCTGTTGCTGTGTCAGCCCTGTAGCACACTCCCACAGTCATGTGCTGCTGTGTCAGCCCTGTAGCACACTCCCACAGTCACCTGCTGCTGTGTCAGCCCTGTAGCACACTCCCACAGTCACCTGCTGCTGTGTCAGCCCTGTAGCACACTCCCACAGTCACCTGCTGCTGTGTCAGCCCTGTAGCACACTCCCACAGTCAGTACGTTACCATCTTGAGTTAGCATGTTGCACCATACGTACTCTGTAGGAGCTCCATGGTGTTGAGTTCCTCATTGTTGGCATCATCCAGGTGCTCCTCCCCACCCCGCGTCACTCCGCCTGGTGCTGTGGCCTCTGTGAACGGTGGCTCGTGTCCAGGGGCCAGATTCACGAAGCACTTACGCAAGCACTTGCGAACCTGTACATCTTTTCTCAATCTTTGGCGGCTTTGTTTACAATTATTAAACAGTTAATGAGCTCCGAAGCACGAGGAGGCTGTTTATAACAATAACAACAGTTGATTGGCAAGTTTTCATGCTTGTAAACTGTTTAATAAATGTAATCAAAGCCGTCAATGATTGAGGAAAGATGTACACGTTCGTAAGTGCTTGCGTAACTGCTTCGTGAATCTGGCCCCTGGGTGATGGTGTTCCTCGTCTGTATGTCCTCTCGGCTGCATGTTTCACTCATGACAATGGTGGCGGCATTGTCAGCCTCAGCATATGCACGTATGGCCTCATATGCCGCCCTCCTGTTTAGACATTTGTTATTGTAGCCATGTGCACCATAGTACAAAGACTGACGTCACTAAGCAATTAGATACTTCAAATTCTAATTCCAATTCAATTTTTTTATTCAAGGAAATAGATGGAGAGTTACAAACATAATGTTGGAGTTATAGATAGAGTTAGTACATACAATGCCTGAAGCCACTAGTACGCACAACGTTACGGCCAAAACTTTAAAAGTTTTACAAGAACTTTGTACACTTTAGAACACTTTAGTACACAGAAGAACACTTTATTGTGTCGGAATAAAATTAAGCTAAAAAAACAAACTCACATATCCCTAGGCCTAGTATAGTAGACATATGTACTATATTAGGCCTCAGATATCGTATATTAGGCCTACGGAGATTAGGTTAGTTTCGTTTGTCTTTCCAATATAAATAGAAAATTGAACAAATCTACAAGGGCCGTGACGAGGGTTCGAACCTACGTCCAAGAGGATCCCAGACGCTGTTTTAATCTGTTTATCAGATTACCATATATATATATATATATATATATATATATATATATATATATATATATATATATATATATATATATATATATATATATATATATACGGTTCATTTGACGCATCACGCTATAGTAATTTCTGTGTAAATGGAAAATGGTTTTCCGGTTCGTCAAATTCAATAGTGCCGATTTGTACTTTCTAATTTCGTTGTTCGTCGGTATATGTACTATGGTGTTCGTCGCTACTATAAGTACTGCCACAACAGGCAGCTGGCTCCATATATAGTACTGCCACAACAGGTGGCTGGCTCCATATATAGTACTGCCACAACAGGTGACTGGCTCCATATATAGTACTGCCACAACTGGTGGCTCCATATATAGTACTGCCACAACAGGCAGCTGGCTCCATATATAGTACTGCCACAACAGGTGGCTGGCTCCATATATAGTACTGCCACAACAGGTGGCTGGCTCCATATATAGTACTGCCACAACAGGCAGCTGGCTCCATATATAGTACTGCCACAACTGGTGGCTGGCTCCATATATAGTACTGCCACAACAGGCAGCTGGCTCCATATATAGTACTGCCACAACAGGTGGCTGGCTCCATATATAGTACTGCCACAACAGGTGGCTGGCTCCATATATAGTACTGCCACAACTGGTGGCTGGCTCCATATATAGTACTGCCACAACAGGTGGCTGGCTCCATATATAGTACTGCCACAACTGGCGGCTGGCTCCATATATAGTACTGCCACAACAGGCAGCTGGCTCCATATATAGTACTGCCACAACTGGTGGCTGGCTCCATATATAGTACTGCCACAACAGGCAGCTGGCTCCATATATAGTACTGCCACAACAGGTGGCTGGCTCCATATATAGTACTGCCACAACTGGTGGCTGGCTCCATATATAGTACTGCCACAACAGGTGGCTGGCTCCATATATAGTACTGCCACAACAGGCAGCTGGCTCCATATATAGTACTGCCACAACAGGTGGCTGGCTCCATATATAGTACTGCCACAACAGGTGGCTGGCTCCATATATAGTACTGCCACAACAGGTGGCTGGCTCCATATATAGTACTGCCACAACTGGTGGCTGGCTCCATATATAGTACTGCCACAACTGGTGGCTGGCTCCATATATAGTACTGCCACAACTGGTGGCTGGCTCCATATATAGTACTGCCACAACAGCTGGCTGGCTCCATATATAGTACTGCCACAACAGGTGGCTGGCTCCATATATAGTACTGCCACAACAGGTGACTGGCTCCATATATAGTACTGCCACAACAGGTGGCTGGCTCCATATATAGTACTGCCACAACAGGTGGCTGGCTCCATATATAGTACTGCCACAACAGCTGGCTGGCTCCATATATAGTACTGCCACAACAGGTGGCTGGCTCCATATATAGTACTGCCACAACAGGTGGCTGGCTCCATATATAGTACTGCCACAACAGGTGACTGGCTCCATATATAGTACTGCCACAACAGGTGGCTGACTCCATATATAGTACTGCCACAACTGGTGGCTGGCTCCATATATAGTACTGCCACAACAGGTGGCTGGCTCCATATATAGTACTGCCACAACTGGTGGCTGGCTCCATATATAGTACTGCCACAACAGGTGACTGGCTCCATATATAGTACTGCCACAACAGGTGGCTGGCTCCATATATAGTACTGCCACAACAGGTGGCTGGCTCCATATATAGTACTGCCACAACAGGTGGCTGACTCCATATATAGTACTGCCACAACAGGTGGCTGACTCCATATATAGTACTGCCACAACTGGTGGCTGGCTCCATATATAGTACTGCCACAACTGGTGGCTGGCTCCATATATAGTACTGCCACAACAGGTGGCTGGCTCCATATATAGTACTGCCACAACTGGTGGCTGGCTCCATATATAGTACTGCCACAACAGGCAGCTGGCTCCATATATAGTACTGCCACAACTGGTGGCTGGCTCCATATATAGTACTGCCACAACAGGCAGCTGGCTCCATATATAGTACTGCCACAACTGGTGGCTGGCTCCATATATAGTACTGCCACAACTGGTGGCTGGCTCCATATATAGTACTGCCACAACTGGTGGCTGGCTCCATATATAGTACTGCCACAACTGGTGGCTGGCTCCATATATAGTACTGCCACAACAGGCAGCTGGCTCCATATATAGTACTGCCACAACTGGTGGCTGGCTCCATATATAGTACTGCCACAACTGGTGGCTGGCTCCATATATAGTACTGCCACAACTGGTGGCTGGCTCCATATATAGTACTGCCACAACTGGTGGCTGGCTCCATATATAGTACTGCCACAACTGGTGGCTGGCTCCATATATAGTACTGCCACAACAGGTGGCTGGCTCCATATATAGTACTGCCACAACAGGTGGCTGGCTCCATATATAGTACTGCCACAACAGGTGGCTGGCTCCATATATAGTACTGCCACAACTGGTGGCTGGCTCCATATATAGTACTGCCACAACAGGTGGCTGGCTCCATATATAGTACTGCCACAACAGGCAGCTGGCTCCATATATAGTACTGCCACAACAGGTGGCTGGCTCCATATATAGTACTGCCACAACAGGCAGCTGGCTCCATATATAGTACTGCCACAACAGGCGGCTGGCTCCATATATAGTACTGCCACAACAGGTGGCTCCATATATAGTACTGCCACAACAGGTGGCTGGCTCCATATATAGTACTGCCACAACAGGCAGCTGGCTCCATATATAGTACTGCCACAACAGGTGGCTGGCTCCATATATAGTACTGCCACAACAGGCAGCTGGCTCCATATATAGTACTGCCACAACAGGTGGCTGGCTCCATATATAGTACTGCCACAACAGGTGGCTGGCTCCATATATAGTACTGCCACAACAGGCGGCTGGCTCCATATATAGTACTGCCACAACAGGCAGCTGGCTCCATATATAGTACTGCCACAACAGGCAGCTGGCTCCATATATAGTACTGCCACAACTGGTGGCTGGCTCCATATATAGTACTGCCACAACTGGTGGCTGGCTCCATATATAGTACTGCCACAACTGGTGGCTGGCTCCATATATAGTACTGCCACAACAGGCAGCTGGCTCCATATATAGTACTGCCACAACTGGTGGCTGGCTCCATATATAGTACTGCCACAACTGGTGGCTGGCTCCATATATAGTACTGCCACAACTGGTGGCTGGCTCCATATATAGTACTGCCACAACTGGTGGCTGGCTCCATATATAGTACTGCCACAACTGGTGGCTGGCTCCATATATAGTACTGCCACAACAGGCAGCTGGCTCCATATATAGTACTGCCACAACTGGTGGCTGGCTCCATATATAGTACTGCCACAACAGGCAGCTGGCTCCATATATAGTACTGCCACAACTGGTGGCTGGCTCCATATATAGTACTGCCACAACAGGTGGCTGGCTCCATATATAGTACTGCCACAACTGGTGGCTCCATATATAGTACTGCCACAACAGGTGGCTCCATATATAGTACTGCCACAACAGGTGGCTGGCTCCATATATAGTACTGCCACAACTGGTGGCTGGCTCCATATATAGTACTGCCACAACTGGTGGCTGGCTCCATATATAGTACTGCCACAACTGGTGGCTGGCTCCATATATAGTACTGCCACAACAGGTGGCTGGCTCCATATATAGTACTGCCACAACTGGTGGCTGGCTCCATATATAGTACTGCCACAACAGGTGGCTGGCTCCATATATAGTACTGCCACAACAGGTGGCTGGCTCCATATATAGTACTGCCACAACAGGTGGCTGGCTCCATATATAGTACTGCCACAACAGGCAGCTGGCTCCATATATAGTACTGCCACAACAGGTGGCTGGCTCCATATATAGTACTGCCACAACTGGTGGCTGGCTCCATATATAGTACTGCCACAACAGGTGGCTGGCTCCATATATAGTACTGCCACAACAGGTGGCTGGCTCCATATATAGTACTGCCACAACTGGTGGCTGGCTCCATATATAGTACTGCCACAACAGGTGGCTGGCTCCATATATAGTACTGCCACAACAGGTGGCTGGCTCCATATATAGTACTGCCACAACTGGTGGCTGGCTCCATATATAGTACTGCCACAACAGGTGGCTGGCTCCATATATAGTACTGCCACAACAGGTGGCTGGCTCCATATATAGTACTGCCACAACTGGTGGCTGGCTCCATATATAGTACTGCCACAACAGGTGGCTGGCTCCATATATAGTACTGCCACAACTGGTGGCTGGCTCCATATATAGTACTGCCACAACAGGTGGCTGGCTCCATATATAGTACTGCCACAACAGGTGGCTGGCTCCATATATAGTACTGCCACAACAGGCAGCTGGCTCCATATATAGTACTGCCACAACAGGTGGCTGGCTCCATATATAGTACTGCCACAACAGGCAGCTGGCTCCATATATAGTACTGCCACAACAGGCAGCTGGCTCCATATATAGTACTGCCACAACAGGTGGCTGGCTCCATATATAGTACTGCCACAACAGGTGGCTGGCTCCATATATAGTACTGCCACAACAGGTGGCTGGCTCCATATATAGTACTGCCACAACAGGTGGCTGGCTCCATATATAGTACTGCCACAACAGGCAGCTGGCTCCATATATAGTACTGCCACAACTGGTGGCTGGCTCCATATATAGTACTGCCACAACTGGTGGCTGGCTCCATATATAGTACTGCCACAACAGGTGGCTGGCTCCATATATAGTACTGCCACAACAGGTGGCTGGCTCCATATATAGTACTGCCACAACAGGTGGCTGGCTCCATATATAGTACTGCCACAACAGGTGGCTGGCTCCATATATAGTACTGCCACAACTGGTGGCTGGCTCCATATATAGTACTGCCACAACTGGTGGCTGGCTCCATATATAGTACTGCCACAACAGGTGGCTGGCTCCATATATAGTACTGCCACAACAGGCAGCTGGCTCCATATATAGTACTGCCACAACAGGCAGCTGGCTCCATATATAGTACTGCCACAACAGGCAGCTGGCTCCATATATAGTACTGCCACAACAGGCAGCTGGCTCCATATATAGTACTGCCACAACAGGTGGCTGGCTCCATATATAGTACTGCCACAACTGGTGGCTGGCTCCATATATAGTACTGCCACAACAGGTGGCTCCATATATAGTACTGCCACAACAGGTGGCTGGCTCCATATATAGTACTGCCACAACAGGTGGCTGGCTCCATATATAGTACTGCCACAACAGGTGGCTGGCTCCATATATAGTACTGCCACAACAGGTGGCTGGCTCCATATATAGTACTGCCACAACAGGTGGCTGGCTCCATATATAGTACTGCCACAACAGGTGGCTGGCTCCATATATAGTACTGCCACAACAGGTGGCTGGCTCCATATATAGTACTGCCACAACAGGTGGCTGGCTCCATATATAGTACTGCCACAACAGGTGGCTGGCTCCATATATAGTACTGCCACAACAGGTGGCTGGCTCCATATATAGTACTGCCACAACAGGTGGCTGGCTCCATATATAGTACTGCCACAACAGGTGGCTGGCTCCATATATAGTACTGCCACAACTGGTGGCTGGCTCCATATATAGTACTGCCACAACAGGTGGCTGGCTCCATATATAGTACTGCCACAACAGGCAGCTGGCTCCATATATAGTACTGCCACAACTGGTGGCTCCATATATAGTACTGCCACAACTGGTGGCTGGCTCCATATATAGTACTGCCACAACAGGTGGCTGGCTCCATATATAGTACTGCCACAACAGGTGGCTGGCTCCATATATAGTACTGCCACAACTGGTGGCTGGCTCCATATATAGTACTGCCACAACTGGTGGCTGGCTCCATATATAGTACTGCCACAACAGGTGGCTGGCTCCATATATAGTACTGCCACAACAGGTGGCTGGCTCCATATATAGTACTGCCACAACAGGCAGCTGGCTCCATATATAGTACTGCCACAACAGGTGGCTCCATATATAGTACTGCCACAACAGGTGGCTGGCTCCATATATAGTACTGCCACAACAGGTGGCTGGCTCCATATATAGTACTGCCACAACAGGTGGCTGGCTCCATATATAGTACTGCCACAACAGGTGGCTGGCTCCATATATAGTACTGCCACAACAGGTGGCTGGCTCCATATATAGTACTGCCACAACTGGTGGCTGGCTCCATATATAGTACTGCCACAACAGGCAGCTGGCTCCATATATAGTACTGCCACAACAGGTGGCTGGCTCCATATATAGTACTGCCACAACAGGTGGCTGGCTCCATATATAGTACTGCCACAACAGGTGGCTGGCTCCATATATAGTACTGCCACAACAGGTGGCTGGCTCCATATATAGTACTGCCACAACAGGTGGCTGGCTCCATATATAGTACTGCCACAACAGGTGGCTGGCTCCATATATAGTACTGCCACAACAGGTGGCTGGCTCCATATATAGTACTGCCACAACAGGTGGCTGGCTCCATATATAGTACTGCCACAACTGGTGGCTGGCTCCATATATAGTACTGCCACAACAGGTGGCTGGCTCCATATATAGTACTGCCACAACTGGTGGCTGGCTCCATATATAGTACTGCCACAACAGGTGGCTGGCTCCATATATAGTACTGCCACAACTGGTGGCTGGCTCCATATATAGTACTGCCACAACAGGTGGCTGGCTCCATATATAGTACTGCCACAACTGGTGGCTGGCTCCATATATAGTACTGCCACAACAGGTGGCTGGCTCCATATATAGTACTGCCACAACTGGTGGCTGGCTCCATATATAGTACTGCCACAACAGGTGGCTGGCTCCATATATAGTACTGCCACAACAGGTGGCTGGCTCCATATATAGTACTGCCACAACAGGTGGCTGGCTCCATATATAGTACTGCCACAACAGGCAGCTGGCTCCATATATAGTACTGCCACAACTGGTGGCTGGCTCCATATATAGTACTGCCACAACAGGTGGCTGGCTCCATATATAGTACTGCCACAACAGGTGGCTGGCTCCATATATAGTACTGCCACAACAGGTGGCTGGCTCCATATATAGTACTGCCACAACTGGTGGCTGGCTCCATATATAGTACTGCCACAACAGGTGGCTGGCTCCATATATAGTACTGCCACAACAGGTGGCTGGCTCCATATATAGTACTGCCACAACTGGTGGCTGGCTCCATATATAGTACTGCCACAACAGGTGGCTGGCTCCATATATAGTACTGCCACAACAGGTGGCTGGCTCCATATATAGTACTGCCACAACAGGTGGCTGGCTCCATATATAGTACTGCCACAACTGGTGGCTGGCTCCATATATAGTACTGCCACAACAGGTGGCTGGCTCCATATATAGTACTGCCACAACAGGTGGCTGGCTCCATATATAGTACTGCCACAACAGGTGGCTGGCTCCATATATAGTACTGCCACAACAGGTGGCTGGCTCCATATATAGTACTGCCACAACAGGTGGCTGGCTCCATATATAGTACTGCCACAACAGGTGGCTGGCTCCATATATAGTACTGCCACAACTGGTGGCTGGCTCCATATATAGTACTGCCACAACTGGTGGCTGGCTCCATATATAGTACTGCCACAACAGGTGGCTGGCTCCATATATAGTACTGCCACAACAGGTGGCTGGCTCCATATATAGTACTGCCACAACAGGTGGCTGGCTCCATATATAGTACTGCCACAACAGGTGGCTGGCTCCATATATAGTACTGCCACAACTGGTGGCTGGCTCCATATATAGTACTGCCACAACAGGCAGCTGGCTCCATATATAGTACTGCCACAACAGGTGGCTGGCTCCATATATAGTACTGCCACAACAGGTGGCTGGCTCCATATATAGTACTGCCACAACAGGCAGCTGGCTCCATATATAGTACTGCCACAACAGGTGGCTGGCTCCATATATAGTACTGCCACAACAGGTGGCTGGCTCCATATATAGTACTGCCACAACAGGTGGCTGGCTCCATATATAGTACTGCCACAACAGGTGGCTGGCTCCATATATAGTACTGCCACAACAGGTGGCTGGCTCCATATATAGTACTGCCACAACAGGTGGCTGGCTCCATATATAGTACTGCCACAACAGGTGGCTGGCTCCATATATAGTACTGCCACAACAGGTGGCTGGCTCCATATATAGTACTGCCACAACAGGTGGCTGGCTCCATATATAGTACTGCCACAACTGGTGGCTGGCTCCATATATAGTACTGCCACAACAGGTGGCTGGCTCCATATATAGTACTGCCACAACAGGTGGCTGGCTCCATATATAGTACTGCCACAACAGGCAGCTGGCTCCATATATAGTACTGCCACAACTGGTGGCTGGCTCCATATATAGTACTGCCACAACAGGTGGCTGGCTCCATATATAGTACTGCCACAACTGGTGGCTGGCTCCATATATAGTACTGCCACAACAGGTGGCTGGCTCCATATATAGTACTGCCACAACAGGTGGCTGGCTCCATATATAGTACTGCCACAACTGGTGGCTGGCTCCATATATAGTACTGCCACAACAGGTGGCTGGCTCCATATATAGTACTGCCACAACAGGTGGCTGGCTCCATATATAGTACTGCCACAACAGGTGGCTGGCTCCATATATAGTACTGCCACAACTGGTGGCTGGCTCCATATATAGTACTGCCACAACAGGTGGCTGGCTCCATATATAGTACTGCCACAACTGGTGGCTGGCTCCATATATAGTACTGCCACAACAGGTGGCTGGCTCCATATATAGTACTGCCACAACTGGTGGCTGGCTCCATATATAGTACTGCCACAACAGGTGGCTGGCTCCATATATAGTACTGCCACAACAGGTGGCTGGCTCCATATATAGTACTGCCACAACAGGTGGCTGGCTCCATATATAGTACTGCCACAACAGGTGGCTGGCTCCATATATAGTACTGCCACAACAGGTGGCTGGCTCCATATATAGTACTGCCACAACAGGTGGCTGGCTCCATATATAGTACTGCCACAACAGGTGGCTGGCTCCATATATAGTACTGCCACAACAGGTGGCTGGCTCCATATATAGTACTGCCACAACAGGTGGCTGGCTCCATATATAGTACTGCCACAACAGGTGGCTGGCTCCATATATAGTACTGCCACAACAGGTGGCTGGCTCCATATATAGTACTGCCACAACAGGTGGCTGGCTCCATATATAGTACTGCCACAACAGGTGGCTGGCTCCATATATAGTACTGCCACAACAGGTGGCTGGCTCCATATATAGTACTGCCACAACAGGTGGCTGGCTCCATATATAGTACTGCCACAACAGGTGGCTGGCTCCATATATAGTACTGCCACAACAGGTGGCTGGCTCCATATATAGTACTGCCACAACAGGTGGCTGGCTCCATATATAGTACTGCCACAACTGGTGGCTGGCTCCATATATAGTACTGCCACAACAGGTGGCTGGCTCCATATATAGTACTGCCACAACAGGTGGCTGGCTCCATATATAGTACTGCCACAACAGGTGGCTGGCTCCATATATAGTACTGCCACAACAGGTGGCTGGCTCCATATATAGTACTGCCACAACAGGTGGCTGGCTCCATATATAGTACTGCCACAACAGGTGGCTGGCTCCATATATAGTACTGCCACAACAGGTGGCTGGCTCCATATATAGTACTGCCACAACAGGTGGCTGGCTCCATATATAGTACTGCCACAACAGGTGGCTGGCTCCATATATAGTACTGCCACAACAGGTGGCTGGCTCCATATATAGTACTGCCACAACAGGTGGCTGGCTCCATATATAGTACTGCCACAACAGGTGGCTGGCTCCATATATAGTACTGCCACAACAGGTGGCTGGCTCCATATATAGTACTGCCACAACAGGTGGCTGGCTCCATATATAGTACTGCCACAACAGGTGGCTGGCTCCATATATAGTACTGCCACAACAGGTGGCTGGCTCCATATATAGTACTGCCACAACAGGTGGCTGGCTCCATATATAGTACTGCCACAACAGGTGGCTGGCTCCATATATAGTACTGCCACAACAGGTGGCTGGCTCCATATATAGTACTGCCACAACAGGTGGCTGGCTCCATATATAGTACTGCCACAACAGGTGGCTGGCTCCATATATAGTACTGCCACAACAGGTGGCTGGCTCCATATATAGTACTGCCACAACAGGTGGCTGGCTCCATATATAGTACTGCCACAACAGGTGGCTGGCTCCATATATAGTACTGCCACAACAGGTGGCTGGCTCCATATATAGTACTGCCACAACAGGTGGCTGGCTCCATATATAGTACTGCCACAACAGGTGGCTGGCTCCATATATAGTACTGCCACAACAGGTGGCTGGCTCCATATATAGTACTGCCACAACTGGTGGCTGGCTCCATATATAGTACTGCCACAACTGGTGGCTGGCTCCATATATAGTACTGCCACAACAGGTGGCTGGCTCCATATATAGTACTGCCACAACAGGTGGCTGGCTCCATATATAGTACTGCCACAACTGGTGGCTGGCTCCATATATAGTACTGCCACAACAGGTGGCTGGCTCCATATATAGTACTGCCACAACAGGTGGCTGGCTCCATATATAGTACTGCCACAACAGGTGGCTGGCTCCATATATAGTACTGCCACAACAGGTGGCTGGCTCCATATATAGTACTGCCACAACTGGTGGCTGGCTCCATATATAGTACTGCCACAACAGGTGGCTGGCTCCATATATAGTACTGCCACAACAGGTGGCTGGCTCCATATATAGTACTGCCACAACTGGTGGCTGGCTCCATATATAGTACTGCCACAACTGGTGGCTGGCTCCATATATAGTACTGCCACAACAGGTGGCTGGCTCCATATATAGTACTGCCACAACTGGTGGCTGGCTCCATATATAGTACTGCCACAACTGGTGGCTGGCTCCATATATAGTACTGCCACAACAGGTGGCTGGCTCCATATATAGTACTGCCACAACAGGTGGCTGGCTCCATATATAGTACTGCCACAACTGGTGGCTGGCTCCATATATAGTACTGCCACAACTGGTGGCTGGCTCCATATATAGTACTGCCACAACAGGTGGCTGGCTCCATATATAGTACTGCCACAACTGGTGGCTGGCTCCATATATAGTACTGCCACAACAGGTGGCTGGCTCCATATATAGTACTGCCACAACAGGTGGCTGGCTCCATATATAGTACTGCCACAACAGGTGGCTGGCTCCATATATAGTACTGCCACAACAGGTGGCTGGCTCCATATATAGTACTGCCACAACTGGTGGCTGGCTCCATATATAGTACTGCCACAACAGGTGGCTGGCTCCATATATAGTACTGCCACAACAGGTGGCTGGCTCCATATATAGTACTGCCACAACAGGTGGCTGGCTCCATATATAGTACTGCCACAACAGGTGGCTGGCTCCATATATAGTACTGCCACAACAGGTGGCTGGCTCCATATATAGTACTGCCACAACAGGTGGCTGGCTCCATATATAGTACTGCCACAACTGGTGGCTGGCTCCATATATAGTACTGCCACAACTGGTGGCTGGCTCCATATATAGTACTGCCACAACTGGTGGCTGGCTCCATATATAGTACTGCCACAACAGGTGGCTGGCTCCATATATAGTACTGCCACAACTGGTGGCTGGCTCCATATATAGTACTGCCACAACAGGTGGCTGGCTCCATATATAGTACTGCCACAACTGGTGGCTGGCTCCATATATAGTACTGCCACAACAGGTGGCTGGCTCCATATATAGTACTGCCACAACAGGTGGCTGGCTCCATATATAGTACTGCCACAACAGGTGGCTGGCTCCATATATAGTACTGCCACAACAGGTGGCTGGCTCCATATATAGTACTGCCACAACAGGTGGCTGGCTCCATATATAGTACTGCCACAACAGGTGGCTGGCTCCATATATAGTACTGCCACAACAGGTGGCTGGCTCCATATATAGTACTGCCACAACAGGTGGCTGGCTCCATATATAGTACTGCCACAACTGGTGGCTGGCTCCATATATAGTACTGCCACAACAGGTGGCTGGCTCCATATATAGTACTGCCACAACTGGTGGCTGGCTCCATATATAGTACTGCCACAACAGGTGGCTGGCTCCATATATAGTACTGCCACAACTGGTGGCTGGCTCCATATATAGTACTGCCACAACTGGTGGCTGGCTCCATATATAGTACTGCCACAACTGGTGGCTGGCTCCATATATAGTACTGCCACAACAGGTGGCTGGCTCCATATATAGTACTGCCACAACTGGTGGCTGGCTCCATATATAGTACTGCCACAACTGGCTCCATATATGGTGGCTGGCTCCATATATAGTACTGCCACAACAGGTGGCTGGCTCCATATATAGTACTGCCACAACTGGTGGCTGGCTCCATATATAGTACTGCCACAACTGGTGGCTGGCTCCATATATAGTACTGCCACAACTGGTGGCTGGCTCCATATATAGTACTGCCACAACTGGTGGCTGGCTCCATATATAGTACTGCCACAACAGGTGGCTGGCTCCATATATAGTACTGCCACAACTGGTGGCTGGCTCCATATATAGTACTGCCACAACAGGTGGCTGGCTCCATATATAGTACTGCCACAACAGGTGGCTGGCTCCATATATAGTACTGCCACAACAGGTGGCTGGCTCCATATATAGTACTGCCACAACAGGTGGCTGGCTCCATATATAGTACTGCCACAACAGGTGGCTGGCTCCATATATAGTACTGCCACAACTGGTGGCTGGCTCCATATATAGTACTGCCACAACTGGTGGCTGGCTCCATATATAGTACTGCCACAACAGGTGGCTGGCTCCATATATAGTACTGCCACAACAGGTGGCTGGCTCCATATATAGTACTGCCACAACAGGTGGCTGGCTCCATATATAGTACTGCCACAACTGGTGGCTGGCTCCATATATAGTACTGCCACAACAGGTGGCTGGCTCCATATATAGTACTGCCACAACAGGTGGCTGGCTCCATATATAGTACTGCCACAACAGGTGGCTGGCTCCATATATAGTACTGCCACAACTGGTGGCTGGCTCCATATATAGTACTGCCACAACTGGTGGCTGGCTCCATATATAGTACTGCCACAACAGGTGGCTGGCTCCATATATAGTACTGCCACAACAGGTGGCTGGCTCCATATATAGTACTGCCACAACAGGTGGCTGGCTCCATATATAGTACTGCCACAACAGGTGGCTGGCTCCATATATAGTACTGCCACAACAGGTGGCTGGCTCCATATATAGTACTGCCACAACAGGTGGCTGGCTCCATATATAGTACTGCCACAACTGGTGGCTGGCTCCATATATAGTACTGCCACAACAGGTGGCTGGCTCCATATATAGTACTGCCACAACAGGTGGCTGGCTCCATATATAGTACTGCCACAACAGGTGGCTGGCTCCATATATAGTACTGCCACAACAGGTGGCTGGCTCCATATATAGTACTGCCACAACAGGTGGCTGGCTCCATATATAGTACTGCCACAACAGGTGGCTGGCTCCATATATAGTACTGCCACAACTGGTGGCTGGCTCCATATATAGTACTGCCACAACAGGTGGCTGGCTCCATATATAGTACTGCCACAACAGGTGGCTGGCTCCATATATAGTACTGCCACAACAGGTGGCTGGCTCCATATATAGTACTGCCACAACTGGTGGCTGGCTCCATATATAGTACTGCCACAACTGGTGGCTGGCTCCATATATAGTACTGCCACAACAGGTGGCTGGCTCCATATATAGTACTGCCACAACTGGTGGCTGGCTCCATATATAGTACTGCCACAACTGGTGGCTGGCTCCATATATAGTACTGCCACAACTGGTGGCTGGCTCCATATATAGTACTGCCACAACTGGTGGCTGGCTCCATATATAGTACTGCCACAACTGGTGGCTGGCTCCATATATAGTACTGCCACAACTGGTGGCTGGCTCCATATATAGTACTGCCACAACAGGTGGCTGGCTCCATATATAGTACTGCCACAACAGGTGGCTGGCTCCATATATAGTACTGCCACAACAGGTGGCTGGCTCCATATATAGTACTGCCACAACAGGTGGCTGGCTCCATATATAGTACTGCCACAACAGGTGGCTGGCTCCATATATAGTACTGCCACAACTGGTGGCTGGCTCCATATATAGTACTGCCACAACAGGTGGCTGGCTCCATATATAGTACTGCCACAACAGGGCTGGCTCCATATATAGTACTGCCACAACAGGTGGCTGGCTCCATATATAGTACTGCCACAACAGGTGGCTGGCTCCATATATAGTACTGCCACAACAGGTGGCTGGCTCCATATATAGTACTGCCACAACAGGTGGCTGGCTCCATATATAGTACTGCCACAACAGGTGGCTGGCTCCATATATAGTACTGCCACAACAGGTGCTGGCTCCATATATAGTACTGCCACAACAGGTGGCTGGCTCCATATATAGTACTGCCACAACAGGTGGCTGGCTCCATATATAGTACTGCCACAACAGGTGGCTGGCTCCATATATAGTACTGCCACAACTGGTGGCTGGCTCCATATATAGTACTGCCACAACAGGTGGCTGGCTCCATATATAGTACTGCCACAACTGGTGGCTGGCTCCATATATAGTACTGCCACAACAGGTGGCTGGCTCCATATATAGTACTGCCACAACAGGTGGCTGGCTCCATATATAGTACTGCCACAACAGGCTGGCTCCATATATAGTACTGCCACAACAGGTGGGCTCCATATATAGTACTGCCACAACAGGTGGCTGGCTCCATATATAGTACTGCCACAACAGGTGGCTGGCTCCATATATAGTACTGCCACAACAGGTGGCTGGCTCCATATATAGTACTGCCACAACAGGTGGCTGGCTCCATATATAGTACTGCCACAACAGGTGGCTGGCTCCATATATAGTACTGCCACAACAGGTGGCTGGCTCCATATATAGTACTGCCACAACAGGTGGCTGGCTCCATATATAGTACTGCCACAACAGGTGGCTGGCTCCATATATAGTACTGCCACAACAGGTGGCTGGCTCCATATATAGTACTGCCACAACAGGTGGCTGGCTCCATATATAGTACTGCCACAACAGGTGGCTGGCTCCATATATAGTACTGCCACAACAGGTGGCTGGCTCCATATATAGTACTGCCACAACAGGTGGCTGGCTCCATATATAGTACTGCCACAACAGGTGGCTGGCTCCATATATAGTACTGCCACAACAGGTGGCTGGCTCCATATATAGTACTGCCACAACAGGTGGCTGGCTCCATATATAGTACTGCCACAACAGGTGGCTGGCTCCATATATAGTACTGCCACAACAGGTGGCTGGCTCCATATATAGTACTGCCACAACAGGTGGCTGGCTCCATATATAGTACTGCCACAACAGGTGGCTGGCTCCATATATAGTACTGCCACAACAGGTGGCTGGCTCCATATATAGTACTGCCACAACAGGTGGCTGGCTCCATATATAGTACTGCCACAACAGGTGGCTGGCTCCATATATAGTACTGCCACAACAGGTGGCTGGCTCCATATATAGTACTGCCACAACAGGTGGCTGGCTCCATATATAGTACTGCCACAACAGGTGGCTGGCTCCATATATAGTACTGCCACAACAGGTGGCTGGCTCCATATATAGTACTGCCACAACAGGTGGCTGGCTCCATATATAGTACTGCCACAACAGGTGGCTGGCTCCATATATAGTACTGCCACAACAGGTGGCTGGCTCCATATATAGTACTGCCACAACAGGTGGCTGGCTCCATATATAGTACTGCCACAACAGGTGGCTGGCTGGCTCCATATATAGTACTGCCACAACAGGTGGCTGGCTCCATATATAGTACTGCCACAACAGGTGGCTGGCTCCATATATAGTACTGCCACAACAGGTGGCTGGCTCCATATATAGTACTGCCACAACAGGTGGCTGGCTCCATATATAGTACTGCCACAACAGGTGGCTGGCTCCATATATAGTACTGCCACAACAGGTGGCTGGCTCCATATATAGTACTGCCACAACAGGTGGCTGGCTCCATATATAGTACTGCCACAACAGGTGGCTGGCTCCATATATAGTACTGCCACAACAGGTGGCTGGCTCCATATATAGTACTGCCACAACAGGTGGCTGGCTCCATATATAGTACTGCCACAACAGGTGGCTGGCTCCATATATAGTACTGCCACAACAGGTGGCTGGCTCCATATATAGTACTGCCACAACAGGTGGCTGGCTCCATATATAGTACTGCCACAACAGGTGGCTGGCTCCATATATAGTACTGCCACAACAGGTGGCTGGCTCCATATATAGTACTGCCACAACAGGTGGCTGGCTCCATATATAGTACTGCCACAACAGGTGGCTGGCTCCATATATAGTACTGCCACAACAGGTGGCTGGCTCCATATATAGTACTGCCACAACAGGTGGCTGGCTCCATATATAGTACTGCCACAACAGGTGGCTGGCTCCATATATAGTACTGCCACAACAGGTGGCTGGCTCCATATATAGTACTGCCACAACAGGTGGCTGGCTCCATATATAGTACTGCCACAACAGGTGGCTGGCTCCATATATAGTACTGCCACAACAGGTGGCTGGCTCCATATATAGTACTGCCACAACAGGTGGCTGGCTCCATATATAGTACTGCCACAACAGGTGGCTGGCTCCATATATAGTACTGCCACAACAGGTGGCTGGCTCCATATATAGTACTGCCACAACAGGTGGCTGGCTCCATATATAGTACTGCCACAACAGGTGGCTGGCTCCATATATAGTACTGCCACAACAGGTGGCTGGCTCCATATATAGTACTGCCACAACAGGTGGCTGGCTCCATATATAGTACTGCCACAACAGGTGGCTGGCTCCATATATAGTACTGCCACAACAGGTGGCTGGCTCCATATATAGTACTGCCACAACAGGTGGCTGGCTCCATATATAGTACTGCCACAACAGGTGGCTGGCTCCATATATAGTACTGCCACAACAGGTGGCTGGCTCCATATATAGTACTGCCACAACAGGTGGCTGGCTCCATATATAGTACTGCCACAACAGGTGGCTGGCTCCATATATAGTACTGCCACAACAGGTGGCTGGCTCCATATATAGTACTGCCACAACAGGTGGCTGGCTCCATATATAGTACTGCCACAACACAACTGCCACAACAGGTGGCTGGCTCCATATATAGTACTGCCACAACAGGTGGCTGGCTCCATATATAGTACTGCCACAACAGGTGGCTGGCTCCATATATAGTACTGCCACAACAGGTGGCTGGCTCCATATATAGTACTGCCACAACAGGTGGCTGGCTCCATATATAGTACTGCCACAACAGGTGGCTGGCTCCATATATAGTACTGCCACAACAGGTGGCTGGCTCCATATATAGTACTGCCACAACAGGTGGCTGGCTCCATATATAGTACTGCCACAACAGGTGGCTGGCTCCATATATAGTACTGCCACAACAGGTGGCTGGCTCCATATATAGTACTGCCACAACAGGTGGCTGGCTCCATATATAGTACTGCCACAACAGGTGGCTGGCTCCATATATAGTACTGCCACAACAGGTGGCTGGCTCCATATATAGTACTGCCACAACAGGTGGCTGGCTCCATATATAGTACTGCCACAACTGGTGGCTGGCTCCATATATAGTACTGCCACAACAGGTGGCTGGCTCCATATATAGTACTGCCACAACTGGTGGCTGGCTCCATATATAGTACTGCCACAACTGGTGGCTGGCTCCATATATAGTACTGCCACAACAGGTGGCTGGCTCCATATATAGTACTGCCACAACTGGTGGCTGGCTCCATATATAGTACTGCCACAACTGGTGGCTGGCTCCATATATAGTACTGCCACAACAGGTGGCTGGCTCCATATATAGTACTGCCACAACTGGTGGCTGGCTCCATATATAGTACTGCCACAACAGGTGGCTGGCTCCATATATAGTACTGCCACAACTGGTGGCTGGCTCCATATATAGTACTGCCACAACTGGTGGCTGGCTCCATATATAGTACTGCCACAACTGGTGGCTGGCTCCATATATAGTACTGCCACAACTGGTGGCTGGCTCCATATATAGTACTGCCACAACTGGTGGCTGGCTCCATATATAGTACTGCCACAACAGGTGGCTGGCTCCATATATAGTACTGCCACAACAGGTGGCTGGCTCCATATATAGTACTGCCACAACAGGTGGCTGGCTCCATATATAGTACTGCCACAACTGGTGGCTGGCTCCATATATAGTACTGCCACAACAGGTGGCTGGCTCCATATATAGTACTGCCACAACTGGTGGCTGGCTCCATATATAGTACTGCCACAACTGGTGGCTGGCTCCATATATAGTACTGCCACAACAGGTGGCTGGCTCCATATATAGTACTGCCACAACAGGTGGCTGGCTCCATATATAGTACTGCCACAACAGGTGGCTGGCTCCATATATAGTACTGCCACAACTGGTGGCTGGCTCCATATATAGTACTGCCACAACAGGTGGCTGGCTCCATATATAGTACTGCCACAACTGGTGGCTGGCTCCATATATAGTACTGCCACAAACAGGCTCCATATATGGCTGGCTCCATATATAGTACTGCCACAACAGGTGGCTGGCTCCATATATAGTACTGCCACAACAGGTGGCTGGCTCCATATATAGTACTGCCACAACAGGTGGCTGGCTCCATATATAGTACTGCCACAACAGGTGGCTGGCTCCATATATAGTACTGCCACAACAGGTGGCTGGCTCCATATATAGTACTGCCACAACAGGTGGCTGGCTCCATATATAGTACTGCCACAACTGGTGGCTGGCTCCATATATAGTACTGCCACAACAGGTGGCTGGCTCCATATATAGTACTGCCACAACAGGCAGCTGGCTCCATATATAGTACTGCCACAACAGGCAGCTGGCTCCATATATAGTACTGCCACAACAGGTGGCTGGCTCCATATATAGTACTGCCACAACTGGTGGCTGGCTCCATATATAGTACTGCCACAACTGGTGGCTGGCTCCATATATAGTACTGCCACAACTGGTGGCTGGCTCCATATATAGTACTGCCACAACTGGTGGCTGGCTCCATATATAGTACTGCCACAACTGGTGGCTGGCTCCATATATAGTACTGCCACAACTGGTGGCTGGCTCCATATATAGTACTGCCACAACAGGTGGCTGGCTCCATATATAGTACTGCCACAACTGGTGGCTGGCTCCATATATAGTACTGCCACAACTGGTGGCTGGCTCCATATATAGTACTGCCACAACTGGTGGCTGGCTCCATATATAGTACTGCCACAACAGGCAGCTGGCTCCATATATAGTACTGCCACAACTGGTGGCTGGCTCCATATATAGTACTGCCACAACTGGTGGCTGGCTCCATATATAGTACTGCCACAACAGGTGGCTGGCTCCATATATAGTACTGCCACAACTGGTGGCTGGCTCCATATATAGTACTGCCACAACTGGTGGCTGGCTCCATATATAGTACTGCCACAACTGGTGGCTGGCTCCATATATAGTACTGCCACAACTGGTGGCTGGCTCCATATATAGTACTGCCACAACAGGTGGCTGGCTCCATATATAGTACTGCCACAACAGGTGGCTGGCTCCATATATAGTACTGCCACAACAGGTGGCTGGCTCCATATATAGTACTGCCACAACAGGTGGCTGGCTCCATATATAGTACTGCCACAACAGCTGGCTCCATATATAGTACTGCCACAACTGGTGGCTGGCTCCATATATAGTACTGCCACAACAGGTGGCTGGCTCCATATATAGTACTGCCACAACAGGCAGCTGGCTCCATATATAGTACTGCCACAACAGGTGGCTGGCTCCATATATAGTACTGCCACAACTGGTGGCTGGCTCCATATATAGTACTGCCACAACAGGTGGCTGGCTCCATATATAGTACTGCCACAACAGGTGGCTGGCTCCATATATAGTACTGCCACAACAGGTGGCTGGCTCCATATATAGTACTGCCACAACTGGTGGCTGGCTCCATATATAGTACTGCCACAACTGGTGGCTGGCTCCATATATAGTACTGCCACAACAGGTGGCTGGCTCCATATATAGTACTGCCACAACTGGTGGCTGGCTCCATATATAGTACTGCCACAACAGGTGGCTGGCTCCATATATAGTACTGCCACAACAGGTGGCTGGCTCCATATATAGTACTGCCACAACTGGTGGCTGGCTCCATATATAGTACTGCCACAACTGGTGGCTGGCTCCATATATAGTACTGCCACAACTGGTGGCTGGCTCCATATATAGTACTGCCACAACTGGTGGCTGGCTCCATATATAGTACTGCCACAACTGGTGGCTGGCTCCATATATAGTACTGCCACAACAGGCAGCTGGCTCCATATATAGTACTGCCACAACTGGTGGCTGGCTCCATATATAGTACTGCCACAACAGGTGGCTGGCTCCATATATAGTACTGCCACAACTGGTGGCTGGCTCCATATATAGTACTGCCACAACAGGTGGCTCCATATATAGTACTGCCACAACTGGCGGCTGGCTCCATATATAGTACTGCCACAACAGGTGACTGGCTCCATATATAGTACTGCCACAACAGGTGGCTGGCTCCATATATAGTACTGCCACAACAGGCAGCTGGCTCCATATATAGTACTGCCACAACAGGTGGCTGGCTCCATATATAGTACTGCCACAACAGGTGGCTGGCTCCATATATAGTACTGCCACAACAGGTGGCTGGCTCCATATATAGTACTGCCACAACAGGTGGCTGGCTCCATATATAGTACTGCCACAACAGGTGGCTGGCTCCATATATAGTACTGCCACAACTGGTGGCTGGCTCCATATATAGTACTGCCACAACTGGTGGCTGGCTCCATATATAGTACTGCCACAACTGGTGGCTGGCTCCATATATAGTACTGCCACAACTGGTGGCTGGCTCCATATATAGTACTGCCACAACTGGTGGCTGGCTCCATATATAGTACTGCCACAACTGGTGGCTGGCTCCATATATAGTACTGCCACAACAGGTGGCTGGCTCCATATATAGTACTGCCACAACTGGTGGCTGGCTCCATATATAGTACTGCCACAACTGGTGGCTGGCTCCATATATAGTACTGCCACAACAGGTGGCTGGCTCCATATATAGTACTGCCACAACAGGTGGCTGGCTCCATATATAGTACTGCCACAACAGGTGGCTGGCTCCATATATAGTACTGCCACAACTGGTGGCTGGCTCCATATATAGTACTGCCACAACAGCTGGCTCCATATATAGTACTGCCACAACTGGTGGCTGGCTCCATATATAGTACTGCCACAACAGGCTGGCTCCATATATAGTACTGCCACAACAGGCAGCTGGCTCCATATATAGTACAGCCACAACAGGCTGCTGGCTCCATATATAGTACTGCCACAACAGGTGGCTGGCTCCATATATAGTACTGCCACAACTGGTGGCTGGCTCCATATATAGTACTGCCACAACTGGTGGCTGGCTCCATATATAGTACTGCCACAACTGGTGGCTGGCTCCATATATAGTACTGCCACAACTGGTGGCTGGCTCCATATATAGTACTGCCACAACTGGTGGCTGGCTCCATATATAGTACTGCCACAACTGGTGGCTGGCTCCATATATAGTACTGCCACAACTGGTGGCTGGCTCCATATATAGTACTGCCACAACTGGTGGCTGGCTCCATATATAGTACTGCCACAACTGGTGGCTGGCTCCATATATAGTACTGCCACAACAGGCAGCTGGCTCCATATATAGTACTGCCACAACTGGTGGCTGGCTCCATATATAGTACTGCCACAACTGGTGGCTGGCTCCATATATAGTACTGCCACAACAGATGGCTGGCTCCATATATAGTACTGCCACAACTGATGGCTGGCTCCATATATAGTACTGCCACAACTGGTGGCTGGCTCCATATATAGTACTGCCACAACTGGTGGCTGGCTCCATATATAGTACTGCCACAACTGGTGGCTGGCTCCATATATAGTACTGCCACAACAGGCAGCTGGCTCCATATATAGTACTGCCACAACTGGTGGCTGGCTCCATATATAGTACTGCCACAACTGGTGGCTGGCTCCATATATAGTACTGCCACAACAGGTGGCTGGCTCCATATATAGTACTGCCACAACAGGTGGCTGGCTCCATATATAGTACTGCCACAACAGGTGGCTGGCTCCATATATAGTACTGCCACAACAGGTGGCTGGCTCCATATATAGTACTGCCACAACAGGTGGCTGGCTCCATATATAGTACTGCCACAACTGGTGGCTGGCTCCATATATAGTACTGCCACAACAGGCAGCTGGACTCCATATATAGTACTGCCACAACAGGCAGCTGGCTCCATATATAGTACTGCCACAACAGGTGGCTGGCTCCATATATAGTACTGCCACAACTGGTGGCTGGCTCCATATATAGTACTGCCACAACTGGTGGCTGGCTCCATATATAGTACTGCCACAACTGGTGGCTGGCTCCATATATAGTACTGCCACAACTGGTGGCTGGCTCCATATATAGTACTGCCACAACAGGTGGCTGGCTCCATATATAGTACTGCCACAACTGGTGGCTGGCTCCATATATAGTACTGCCACAACAGGTGGCTGGCTCCATATATAGTACTGCCACAACTGGTGGCTGGCTCCATATATAGTACTGCCACAACAGGCATATATAGTACTGCTGGCTCCATATATAGTACTGCCACAACTGGTGGCTCCATATATAGTACTGCCACAACTGGTGGCTGGCTCCATATATAGTACTGCCACAACAGGCAGCTGACTCCATATATAGTACTGCCACAACAGGCAGCTGGCTCCATATATAGTACTGCCACAACAGGTGGCTGGCTCCATATATAGTACTGCCACAACTGGTGGCTGGCTCCATATATAGTACTGCCACAACAGGTGGCTGGCTCCATATATAGTACTGCCACTACAGGTGGCTGGCTCCATATATAGTACTGCCACAACAGGTGGCTGGCTCCATATATAGTACTGCCACAACTGGTGGCTGGCTCCATATATAGTACTGCCACAACTGGTGGCTGGCTCCATATATAGTACTGCCACAACTGGTGGCTGGCTCCATATATAGTACTGCCACAACTGGTGGCTGGCTCCATATATAGTACTGCCACAACTGGTGGCTGGCTCCATATATAGTACTGCCACAACTGGTGGCTGGCTCCATATATAGTACTGCCACAACAGGCAGCTGGCTCCATATATAGTACTGCCACAACTGGTGGCTGGCTCCATATATAGTACTGCCACAACTGGTGGCTGGCTCCATATATAGTACTGCCACAACAGGTGGCTGGCTCCATATATAGTACTGCCACAACAGGTGGCTGGCTCCATATATAGTACTGCCACAACAGGTGGCTGGCTCCATATATAGTACTGCCACAACTGGTGGCTGGCTCCATATATAGTACTGCCACAACAGCTGGCTCCATATATAGTACTGCCACAACTGGTGGCTGGCTCCATATATAGTACTGCCACAACAGGTGGCTCCATATATAGTACTGCCACAACAGGCAGCTGACTCCATATATAGTACTGCCACAACAGGCAGCTGGCTCCATATATAGTACTGCCACAACAGGTGGCTGGCTCCATATATAGTACTGCCACAACTGGTGGCTGGCTCCATATATAGTACTGCCACAACTGGTGGCTGGCTCCATATATAGTACTGCCACAACTGGTGGCTGGCTCCATATATAGTACTGCCACAACTGGCGGCTGGCTCCATATATAGTACTGCCACAACAGGTGGCTGGCTCCATATATAGTACTGCCACAACTGGTGGCTGGCTCCATATATAGTACTGCCACAACAGGTGGCTGGCTCCATATATAGTACTGCCACAACTGGTGGCTGGCTTCATATATAGTACTGCCACAACAGGCAGCTGGCTCCATATATAGTACTGCCACAACTGGTGGCTCCATATATAGTACTGCCACAACTGGTGGCTGGCTCCATATATAGTACTGCCACAACAGGCAGCTGACTCCATATATAGTACTGCCACAACAGGCAGCTGGCTCCATATATAGTACTGCCACAACAGGTGGCTGGCTCCATATATAGTACTGCCACAACTGGTGGCTGGCTCCATATATAGTACTGCCACAACAGGTGGCTGGCTCCATATATAGTACTGCCACTACAGGTGGCTGGCTCCATATATAGTACTGCCACAACAGGTGGCTGGCTCCATATATAGTACTGCCACAGCTGGTGGCTGGCTCCATATATAGTACTGCCACAACTGGTGGCTGGCTCCATATATAGTACTGCCACAACTGGTGGCTGGCTCCATATATAGTACTGCCACAACTGGTGGCTGGCTCCATATATAGTACTGCCACAACTGGTGGCTGGCTCCATATATAGTACTGCCACAACTGGTGGCTGGCTCCATATATAGTACTGCCACAACAGGCAGCTGGCTCCATATATAGTACTGCCACAACTGGTGGCTGGCTCCATATATAGTACTGCCACAACTGGTGGCTGGCTCCATATATAGTACTGCCACAACAGGTGGCTGGCTCCATATATAGTACTGCCACAACAGGTGGCTGGCTCCATATATAGTACTGCCACAACAGGTGGCTGGCTCCATATATAGTACTGCCACAACTGGTGGCTGGCTCCATATATAGTACTGCCACAACAGCTGGCTCCATATATAGTACTGCCACAACTGGTGGCTGGCTCCATATATAGTACTGCCACAACAGGTGGCTCCATATATAGTACTGCCACAACAGGCAGCTGACTCCATATATAGTACTGCCACAACAGGCAGCTGGCTCCATATATAGTACTGCCACAACAGGTGGCTGGCTCCATATATAGTACTGCCACAACTGGTGGCTGGCTCCATATATAGTACTGCCACAACTGGTGGCTGGCTCCATATATAGTACTGCCACAACTGGTGGCTGGCTCCATATATAGTACTGCCACAACTGGTGGCTGGCTCCATATATAGTACTGCCACAACTGGTGGCTGGCTCCATATATAGTACTGCCACAACTGGTGGCTGGCTCCATATATAGTACTGCCACAACTGGTGGCTGGCTCCATATATAGTACTGCCACAACTGGTGGCTGGCTGCTCCATATATAGTACTGCCACAACTGGTGGCTGGCTGCTCCATATATAGTACTGCCACAACTGGTGGCTGGCTCCATATATAATACTGCCACAACAGGCAGCTGGCTCCATATATAGTACTGCCACAACTGGTGGCTGGCTCCATATATAGTACTGCCACAACTGGTGGCTGGCTCCATATATAGTACTGCCACAACAGATGGCTGGCTCCATATATAGTACTGCCACAACTGGTGGCTGGCTCCATATATAGTACTGCCACAACTGGTGGCTGGCTCCATATATAGTACTGCCACAACTGGTGGCTGGCTCCATATATAGTACTGCCACAACTGGTGGCTGGCTCCATATATAGTACTGCCACAACAGGCAGCTGGCTCCATATATAGTACTGCCACAACTGGTGGCTGGCTCCATATATAGTACTGCCACAACTGGTGGCTGGCTCCATATATAGTACTGCCACAACAGGTGGCTGGCTCCATATATAGTACTGCCACAACAGGTGGCTGGCTCCATATATAGTACTGCCACAACTGGTGGCTGGCTCCATATATAGTACTGCCACAACAGGTGGCTGGCTCCATATATAGTACTGCCACAACAGCTGGCTCCATATATAGTACTGCCACAACTGGTGGCTGGCTCCATATATAGTACTGCCACAACAGGCAGCTGACTCCATATATAGTACTGCCACAACAGGCAGCTGGCTCCATATATAGTACTGCCACAACAGGTGGCTGGCTCCATATATAGTACTGCCACAACTGGTGGCTGGCTCCATATATAGTACTGCCACAACTGGTGGCTGGCTCCATATATAGTACTGCCACAACTGGTGGCTGGCTCCATATATAGTACTGCCACAACTGGCGGCTGGCTCCATATATAGTACTGCCACAACAGGTGGCTGGCTCCATATATAGTACTGCCACAACTGGTGGCTGGTTCCATATATAGTACTGCCACAACAGGTGGCTGGCTCCATATATAGTACTGCCACAACAGGTGACTGGCTCCATATATAGTACTGCCACAACTGGCGGCTGGCTCCATATATAGTACTGCCACAACAGGTGGCTGGCTCCATATATAGTACTGCCACAACTGGTGGCTGGCTCCATATATAGTACTGCCACAACAGGTGGCTGGCTCCATATATAGTACTGCCACAACAGGTGACTGGCTCCATATATAGTACTGCCACAAGAGGTGGCTCCATATATAGGTACATACTCCGGTTCTCATCCAAGCCACTACAGTCTTAGTGGCCCTCAGGTTATCTTGAGGTTATCTTGAGGTTATCTTGAGGTTATCTTGTGGTTATCTTGAGGTTACTTTGAAGTTATCGTGGGGTTATCGAGAGGCTATCGTCAGGTTATCTTGAGGTTATCATGAGGTTATCTTGAAGTTATCGTGAGGTTATCTTGAAGTTATCGTGAGGTTATCTTGAAGTTATCGTGAGGTTATCTTGAGGTTATCTTGAAGGTATCTTGAAGTTATCTTGAGGTTATCTTTCGGTTACTTTGAAGTTATTGTGAGGTTATCGAGAGGATATCGTCAGGTTATCTTGAAATTATCTTGAGGTATCTTGAAGTTATCTTGAGGTTATCTTGCGGTTACTTTGAAGTTATCGTGAGGCTATCGTCAGGTTATTTTGAGGTTATCTTGAGGTTATCTTGAGGTTATCTTGAAGTTATCTTGCGGTTACTTTGAGGTTATCGAGAGGCTATCGTCAGGTTATCTTGAGGTTATCTTGAAGTTATCTTGAAGTTATCTTGAAGTTATCATGAGGTTATCTTGAGGTTATTTTGAGGTAATCTTGAGGTTATTTTTAGTAATCTTGAAGTTATCTTAAGGTTACCTTGAGGTTCTCTTGAGGTTATCGTGAGGTTATCTTGAAGTTATCGTGAGGTTATCTTGAGGGTATCTTGAGGATATCTTGAAATTATCGTGAGGTTATCTTGAGGTTATCTTGAGGTTATCGTGAGGTTATCTTGAGGTTATCTTGAAGTTGTCGTGAGGTTATCTTGAGGTTATCTTGAGATTATCTTGAAGTTATCTTGAGGTTATCCTGAAATTATCTTGAGGTTATCTTGAAGTTATCGTGAGGTTATCATGAAGTTATCTTCAGGTTATCTTGAAGTTATCTTGAGGTTATCGTAAGGTTATCTTGAAGGTATCTTGAGGTTTTCTTGAGGTTATCTTTATGTTATCGTGAGGTTATTTTGAGGTTATCGTGAGGTTATCATGAGGTTATCTTGAAGTTATCTTGAGGTTATCCTGAGGTTATCTTGAAGTTATCGTGAGGTTATCATGAGGTTATCTTGAAGTTATATTCAGGTTATCTAGAGGTTATCTTGAAGTTATCGTGAGATTATCTTGAGGTTATCTTGAAGGTATCATGAGGTTGTCATGAGGGTCATGATCAGGTATCCAAAGGATACCTGATCAACCAGGCTGTGACTCATACGTCAGGCTGCGAGCAGCCGCGTCTAACAGCCTGGTTGATCAGTCCAGCAACCAGGAGGCCTGGTCGACGACCGGGCCGCGGGGACGCTATGCCCCGGAAGCACCTCAATGTAAGGTAGGGTATCGTGAGGTTATCTTGAGGTTATCGTGAGGTCATCATGAGGTTATCTTGAAGATATCTTGAGGTTATCTTGAGGATATCTTGAAGTTATCTTGAGGTTATCATGAGGTTATCTTAAAGTTATCTTGAGGTTATCCTGAAATTATCTTGAGGTTATCTTGAAGTTATCGTGAGGTTATCTTGAAGTTATCTTGAGGTTATCGTGAGGTTATCTTGAAGTTATCGTGTGGTTATCTTGAGGTTATCTTGGAGTTATCTTGAGGTTGTCATGATGTTATCGTGAGGTTATCTTGAGGTTATCATGAGGTTATCTTGAAGTTATCTTGAGGTTATCTTGAAGCTATCGTGTGTTTATCATGAGGTTACTTGAGGTTATCTTGAAGTTATCTTGATGTTATCTTTTGGTTATCTTGAGGTTATTTTTGGGTTATCTTGAGGTTTTCTTGAAGTTATCGCGAGGTTATCATGAGGTTATCTTGAAGTTATCTTGAGGTAATCGTGAGGTTATCTTTAAGTTATCGTGAGGTAATCATGAGGTTATCTTGAGGTTATCCAAAGTTATCTTGAGGTTATCGTTAGGTTATTTTGAGGTTATCTTGAAGTTATCTTGAGGTTAAGTTGTAGTTATTGTGAGGTTATATTGAGATGATTTCGGGGCTTAGCGTCCCCGCGGCCCGGTCCTCGACCAGGCCTCCTTTCTGTTACACACACCCCCAGGAAGCAGCCCGTAGCAGCTGTCTAACTCCCAGGTACCTATTTACTGCTAGGTGAACAAATGCATCAGGGTGAAAGAAACTTTTTTGCCCAATTTGTCTCCGCCTCCTTCGGGATCGAACCCGGAACCTTAGGACTACGGATCCCGAGCGCTGTCCAGTCAGCCGTCAGGCCGTGATTGGACATTAGCCACATTTTTAGAGTGTCTCTCTGTCTCTAGAAATATACATATACTACCACATGCTGAGTACGAGGGCGGCGCGCCAGTGGCCTGCTGTGGCCTGCTGTGGCCTACTGTGGCCTGTCGTGGCCTGCTGTGTCCTGCTGTGGCCTGCTGTGTCCTGCTGTGGCCTGCTGTGGCCTGCTGTGGCCTACTGTGGCCTGCTGTGGCCTGCTGTGGCCTGCTGTGGCTTGCTGTGGCCTGCTGTGGCCTGCTATGGCCTGCTGTGTCCTGCTGTGGCCTGCTGTGGCCTACTGTGGCTTGCTGTAGCCTGCTATGGCCTGCTGTGTCCTGCTGTGGCCTACTGTGGCCTGCTGTGGCTTGCTGTGGCCTACTGTGGCTTGCTGTGGCCTGCTATGGCCTGCTGTGGCCTGCTGTGGCCTGCTGTGGCCTGCTGTGGCCTGCTGTGGCCTACTGTGGCTTGCTGTAGCCTGCTATGGTCTGCTGTGGCTTGCTGAGGCCTGCTGTGGCCTGCTGTGGCTTGCTATAGCTTGCTGTGGCCTGCTGTGGCTTGCTATAGCTTGCTGTGGCCTGCTGTGGCCTGCTGTGGCCTGCCGTAGCCTGCTATGGCCTGCTGTGGCCTGCTGTGGCTTGCTATAGCTTGCTGTGGCCTGCCGTAGCCTGCTGTGGCCTGCCGTAGCCTGCTGTGGCCTACCGTAGCCTACTGTGGCTTGCTGTAGCCTGCTATGGCCTGCTGTGTCCTGCTGTGGCCTACTGTGGCCTGCTGTGGCCTGCTGTGGCCTACTGTGGCTTGCTGTGGCCTGCTATGGCCTGCTGTGGCCTGCTGTGGCCTGCTGTGGCCTCCTGTAGCCTGCTGTGGCCTGCTGTGGCCTGCCGTAGCCTGCTATGGCCTGCTGTGGCCTGCTGTGGCTTGCTATAGCTTGCTGTGGCCTGCCGTAGCCTGCTGTTGCCTGCCGTAGCCTGCTGTGGCCTACCGTAGCCTACTGTGGCCTACCGTAGCCTGCTGTGGCCTACCGTAGCCTGCTGTGGCCTACCGTAGCCTACTGTGGCCTACCGTAGCCTGCTGTGGCCTACCGTAGCCTGCTGTGGCCTACCATAGCCTACTGTGGCCTACCGTAGCCTGCTGTGGCCTCCCGTAGCCTGCTGTGGCCTACCGTAGCCTGCTGTGGCCTACCGTAGCCTACCGTGGCCTGCTGTGGCCTACTGTGGCCTACCGTAGCCTGCTGTGGCCTACCGTAGCCTGCTGTGGCCTACCGTAGCCTACTGTGGCCTGCTGTGGCCTACCGTAGCCTGCTGTGACCTGCTGTGGCCTACTGTGGCCTACCGTAGCCTGCTGTGGCCTACTGTAGCCTACTGTGGCCTACCGTAGCCTGCTGTGGCCTACCGTAGCCTGCTGTGGCCTACCGTAGCCTGCTGTGGCCTACCGTAGCCTACTGTGGCCTACCGTAGCCTGCTGTGGCCTACCGTAGCCTGCTGTGGCCTACCGTAGCCAACTGTGGCCTACCGTAGCCTACTGTGGCTTACCGTAGCCTACTGTGGCCTACCGTAGCCTGCTGTGGCCTACCGTAGCCTGCTGTGGCCTACCGTAGCCTGCTGTGGCCTACCATAGCCTACTGTGGCCTACCGTAGCCTGCTGTGGCCTACCGTAGCCTGCTGTGGCCTACCGTAGCCTGCTGTGGCCTACCGTAGCCTGCTGTGGCCTACCGTAGCCTGCTGTGGCCTACCGTAGCCTGCTGTGGCCTACCGTAGCCTGCTGTAGCCTACCGTAGCCTGCTGTGGCCTACCGTAGCCTACTGTGGCCTGCCGTAGCCTACTGTGGCCTGCTGTGGCCTACCATAGCCTACTGTGGCCTACCGTAGCCTACTGTGGCCTACCGTAGCCTGCTGTGGCCTACCGTAGCCTGCTGTGGCCTACCGTAGCCTACTGTGACCTGCCGTAGCCTACTGTGGCCTGCTGTGGCCTACCGTAGCCTACTGTTGCCTACCGTAGCCTACTGTGGCCTACCGTAGCCTACCGTAGCCTACTGTGGCCTACCGTAGCCTGCTGTGGCCTACCGTAGCCTGCTGTGGCCTGCTGTAGCCTACTGTGGCCTGCTGTGGCCTACCGTAGCCTGCTGTGGCCTCCCGTAGCCTACTGTGGCCTGCTGTGGCCTACCGTAGCCTACTGTGGCATGCTGTGGCCTACCATAGCCTACTGTGGCCTGCTGTGGCCTACCGTAGCCTGCTGGGGCCTACTGTGGCCTACCATAGCCTGCTGTGGCCTACTGTTGCCTACTGTTGCCTGCTGTGGCCTACTGTTGCCTACTGTGGCCTACTGTTGCCTACTGTTGCCTACTGTTGCCTGCTGTGGCCTACTGTGGCCTACTGTTGCCTGCTGTTGCCTACTGTTGCCTACTGTTGCCTGCTGTGGCCTACTGTGGCCTACTGTGGCCTGCTGTTGCCTACTGTTGCCTACTGTTGCCTACTGTGGCCTACTGTGGCCTGCTGTTGCCTACTGTTGCCTACTGTTGCCTGCTGTGGCCTACTGTGGCCTGCTGTTGCCTACTGTGGCCTACTGTTGCCTACTGTTGCCTACTGTGGCCTACCGTAGCCTACTGTGGCCTGCTGTGGCCTACTGTGGCCTACTGTTGCCTACTGTTGCCTGCTGTGGCCTACTGTGGCCTACTATTGCCTACTGTTGCCTACTGTTGCCTGCTGTGGCCTGCTGTTGCCTGCTGTTGCCTACTGTTGCCTGCTGTGGCGTGCTGTGGCCTGCTGTTGCCTACTGTTACCTGCTGTGGCCTACTGTGGCCTACTGTGGCCTACTGTTGCCTGCTGTTGCCTACTGTTACCTGCTGTTGCCTGCTGTGGCCTACTGTTGCCTACTGTTGCCTGCTGTGGCCTACTGTTGCCTACTGTTACCTGCTGTGGCCTACTGTTACCTGCTGTTGCCTACTGTTACCTGCTGTTGCCTGCTGTTGCCTGCTGTGGCCTACTGTTACCTGCTGTGGCCTACTGTTACCTGCTGTTGCCTGCTGTGGCCTACTGTTGCCTGCTGTTGCCTGCTGTTGCCTACTGTTGCCTACTGTTATCTGCTGTGGCCAACTGTTGCATGCTGTTGCCTGCTGTGGCCTACTGTTACCTGCTGTGGCCTACTGTTGCCTACTGTTACCTGCTGTGGCCTACTATAGCCTGCTGTGGCCTACTGTTGCCTACTGTTACCTGCTGTAGCCTGCTGTTGCCTGCTGTGGCCTACTGTTACCTGCTGTGGCCTACTGTTACCTGCTGTTGCCTGCTGTGGCCTACTGTTGCCTGCTGTTGCCTGCTGTTGCCTACTGTTGCCTACTGTTATCTGCTGTGGCCTACTGTTGCATGCTGTTGCCTGCTGTGGCCTACTGTTACCTGCTGTGGCCTACTGTTGCCTACTGTTACCTGCTGTGGCCTACTATAGCCTGCTGTGGCCTACTGTTACCTGCTGTTGCCTGCTGTGGCCTACTGTTACCTGCTGTTGCCTGCTGTTGCCTACTGTTACCTGCTGTTGCCTACTGTTACCTGCTGTGGCCTACTGTTACCTGCTATGGCCTACTGTTGCCTACTGTTACCTGCTGTGGCCTACTGTTGCCTGCTGTTGCCTGCTGTTGCCTACTGTTGCCTACTGTTACCTGCTGTGGCCTACTGTTGCCTACTGTTACCTGCTGTTGCCTGCTGTTGCCTTCTGTTACCTGCTGTGGCCTACTGTTGCCTACTGTTACCTGCTGTGGCCTACTGTTGCCTACTGTTACCTGCTGTGGCCTATTGTTGCCTACTGTTGCCTGCTGTTGCCTGCTGTGGCCTACTGTTGCCTACTGTTACCTGCTGTGGCCTACTGTTGCCTACTGTTACCTGCTGTTGCCTGCTGTTGCCTACTGTTACCTGCTGTTGCCTACTGTTGCCTACTGTTACCTGCTGTGGCCTACTGTTGCCTACTGTTGCCTGCTGTTGCCTACTGTTACCTGCTGTTGCCTACTGTTGCCTGCTGTTGCCTACTGTTGGCTACTGTTACCTGCTGTTGCCTGCTGTGGCCTACTGTTACCTGCTGTGGCCTACTGTTGCCTGCTGTTGCCTACTGTTACCTGCTGTTGCCTACTGTTACCTGCTGTTGCCTGCTGTTGCCTACTGTTACCTGCTGTGGCCTACTGTTGCCTACTGTTACCTGCTGTGGCCTACTGTTGCCTACTGTAACTGCTCTGGCCTGCTGTGGCCTACTGTTGCCTGCTGTTGCCTGCTGTGGCCTACTGTTGCCTACTGTTACCTGCTGTGGCCTACTGTTGCCTACTGTTACCTGCTGTGGCCTACTGTTGCCTACTGTTACCTGCTGTTGCCTGCTGTTGCCTACTGGTACCTGCTGTTGCCTACTGTTGCCTACTGTTACCTGCTGTGGCCTACTGTTGCCTACTGTTGCCTGTTGTTGCCTACTGTTACCTGCTGTTGCCTACTGTTGCCTGCTGTTGCCTACTGTTGCCTACTGTTACCTGCTGTTGCCTGCTGTGGCCTACTGTTACCCGCTGTGGCCTACTGTTGCCTACTGTTGCCTGCTGTTGCCTACTGTTACCTGCTGTTGCCTACTGTTACCTGCTGTTGCCTGCTGTGGCCTACTGTTACCGGCTGTGGCCTACTGTTGCCTACTGTTGCCTGCAGTGGCCTACTGTTACCTGCTGTTGCCTACTGTTGCCAACTGTTACCTGCTGTTGCCTGCAGTGGCCTACTGTTACCTGCTGTGGCCTACTGTTGCCTGCTGTTACCTGCTGTGGCCTACTGTTGCCTGCTGTGGCCTGCTGTTGCCTACTGTTGCCTACTGTTACCTGCTGTTACCTGCTGTTGCCTACTGTTGCCTGCTGTGGCCTACTGTTACCTGCTGTGGCCTACTGTTGCCTATTGTTGCCTGCTGTGGCCTACTGTTACCTGCTGTGGCCTACTGTTACCTGCTGTGGCCTACTGTTGCCTACTGTTACCTGTTGTTGCCTACTGTTGCCTGCTGTGGCCTACTGTTGCCTGCTGTGGCCTGCTGTTGCCTACTGTTACATGTTGTTGCCTACTGTTACCTGCTGTTGCCTACTGTTACCTGCTGTTGCCTGCTGTTGCCTGCTGTTGCCTGCTGTTGCCTACTGTTACCTGCTGTTGCCTGCTGTTGCCTACTGTTACCTGCTGTTGCCTGCTGTTACCTGTTGTTGCCTACTGTTACCTGCTGTGGCCTACTGTTACCTGCTGTTGCCTACTGTTACCTGCTGTTGCCTACTGTTACCTGCTGTTGCCTGCTTTTACCTGCTGTTGCCTACTGTTACCTGCTGTTGCCTACTGTTACCTGCTGTTGCCTGCTGTTACCTGCTGTTGCCTGCTGTTGCCTACTGTTGCCTGCTGTTGCCTACTGTTACCTGCTGTTGCCTGCTGTTACCTGTTGTTGCCTACTGTTACCTGCTGTTGCCTACTGTTACCTGCTGTTGCCTGCTGTTGCCTACTGTTGCCTGCTGTGGCCTACTGTTACCTGCTGTTGCCTGCTGTTACCTGCTGTTGCCTACTGTTACCTGCTGTTGCCTACTGTTACCTGCTGTTGCCTACTGTTACCTGTTGTTGCCTGCTGTGGCCTAATGTTGCCAACTGTTGCCTGCTGTTACCTGCTGTGGCCTACTGTTACCTGCTGTTGCCTGTTGTGGCCTACTGTTGCCTACTGTGGCCTGCTGTTGCCTACTGTTGCCTGCTGTGGCCTGCTGTAGCCTACTGTTGCCTACTGTTGCCTGCTGTTGCCTACTGTTGCCTGCTGTGGCCTACTGTTGCCTACTGTTGCCTGCTGTTACCTGCTGTTGCCTACTGTTGCCTACTGTGGCCTACTGTTACCTGCTGTTGCCTGCTGTTGCCTGCTGTTGCCTGCTGTGGCCTGCTGTAGCCTACTGTTGCCTTCTGTTACCTGCTGGGCCCTGCTGTTGCCTACTGTTGCCTGCTGTGGCCTGCTGTAGCCTACTGTTGCCTACTGTTACCTGCTGTTGCCTGCTGTTGCCTACTGTTGCCTGCTGTGGCCTACTGTTGCCTACTGTTGCCTGCTGTTACCTGCTGTTGCCTACTGTTGCCTACTGTGGCCTTTTGTTGCCAACTGTGGCCTGCTGTGGCCTACTGTTACCTGCTGTTGCCTACTGTTGCCTTCTGTTACCTGCTGTTGCCTGCTGTTGCCTACTGTTGCCTGCTGTTGCCTACTGTTGCCTGCTGTTGCCTACTGTTACCTGCTGTTGCCTTCTGTTGCCTACTGTGGCCTACTGTTGCCTGCTGTTGCCTACTGTTGCCTGCTGTTGCCTACTGTTGCCTGCTGTTGCCTACTGTGGCCTACTGTGGCCTACTGTTACCTGCTGTTGCCTGCTGTGGCCTACTGTGGCCTACTGTTACCTGCTGTTGCCTGCTGTGGCCTGCTGTTGCCTGCTGTTGCCTGCTGTTGCCTGCCGTTGCCTACTGTTACCTACTGTTGCCTGCTGTTGCCTGTTGTTGCCTGCTGTGGCCTACTGTTGCCTGCTGTTGCCTACTGTTGCCTGCTGTTGCCTGCTGTTGCCTGCCGTTGCCTACTGTTGCCTACTGTTGCCTGCTGTTGCCTACTGTTGCCTGCTGTTGCCTGCTGTTGCCTGCTGTTGCCTGCTGTGGCCTGCTGTGGCCTACTGTTACCTGCTGTTGCCTACTGTTACCTTCTGTTGCCTACTGTTACCTGCTGTTGCCTGCTATTGCCTGCTGTTGCCTGCTGTTGCCTGCCGTTGCCTACTGTTGCCTACTGTTGCCTGCTGTTGCCTACTGTTACCTGCTGTTGCCTGCTGTTGCCTGCTGTTGCCTACTGTTGCCTGCTGTTGCCTGCTGTTGCCTGCTGTTGCCTACTGTTGCCTGCTGTTGCCTACTGTTGCCTGCTGTGGCCTGCTGTGGCCTACTGTTGCCTGCTGTTGCCTGCTGTGGCCTACTGTGGCCTACTGTTGCCTGCTGTTGCCTACTGTGGCCTACTGTGGCCTACTGTTACCTGCTGGGCCCTGCTGTTGCCTACTGTTGCCTGCTGTGGCCTGCTGTAGCCTACTGTTGCCTACTGTTACCTGCTGTTGCCTGCTGTTGCCTACTGTTGCCTGCTGTGGCCTACTGTTGCCTACTGTTGCCTGCTGTTACCTGCTGTTGCCTACTGTGGCCTTTTGTTGCCTACTGTGGCCTGCTGTGGCCTACTGTTACCTGCTGTTGCCTACTGTTGCCTTCTGTTACCTGCTGTTGCCTGCTGTTGCCTACTGTTGCCTGCTGTTGCCTACTGTTGCCTGCTGTTGCCTACTGTTACCTGCTGTTGCCTACTGTTGCCTTCTGTTGCCTACTGTGGCCTACTGTTGCCTGCTGTTGCCTACTGTTGCCTTCTGTTGCCTACTGTTGCCTGCTGTTGCCTACTGTTACCTGCTGTTGCCTACTGTTACCTGCTGTTGCCTGCTGTTGCCTGCTGTTGCCTACTGTTGCCTGCTGTTGCCTGCTGTTGCCTGCTGTTGCCTGCCGTTGCCTACTGTTGCCTACTGTTGCCTGCTGTTGCCTACTGTTGCCTGCTGTGGCTTGCTGTGGCCTACTGTTGCCTGCTGTTGCCTACTGTGGCCTACTGTGGCCTACTGTTGCCTGCTGTTGCCTACTGTGGCCTACTGTGGCCTACTGTTACCTGCTGTTGCCTGCTGTGGCCTACTGTGGCCTACTGTTGCCTGTCGTGGCCTGCTGTTGCCTGCTGTTGCCTGCTGTTGCCTACTGTTGCCTGCCGTTGCCTACTGTTACCTACTGTTGCCTGCTGTTGCCTGTTGTTGCCTGCTGTGGCCTACTGTTGCCTGCTGTTGCCTACTGTTGCCTGCTGTTGCCTGCTGTTGCCTGGTGATGCCTGCTGTTGCCTGCCGTTGCCTACTGTTGCCTACTGTTGCCTGCTGTTGCCTACTGTTGCCTGCTGTTGCCTGCTGTTGCCTGCTGTTACCTACTGTTACCTGCTGTGGCCTACTGTTGCCTGCTGTGGCCTGCTGTGGCCTACTGTTGCCTGCTGTTGCCTGCTGTGGCCTACTGTGGCCTACTGTTGCCTGCTGTTGCCTACTGTGGCCTACTGTGGCCTACTGTTACCTGCTGTTGCCTGCTGTGGCCTTCTGTGGCCTACTGTTACCTGCTGTTGCCTGCTGTGGCCTGCTGTTGCCTGCTGTTGCCTACTGTTGCCTGCCGTTGCCTACTGTGGCCTACTGTTGCCTGCTGTTGCCTGCTGTGGCCTGCTGTTGCCTGCTGTTGCCTACTGTTGCCTACTGTTGCCTGCTGTTGCCTACTGTTTCCTGCTGTTGCCTGCTGTGGCCTGCCGTAGCCTGTTGTGGCCTGCTGTAGCCTGTTGTGGCCTGCTGTGGCCTGTTGTGGCCTGCTGTAGCCTGCTGTGGCCTGCTGTAGCCTGTTGTGGCCTGCTGTAGCCTGTTGTGGCCTGCTGTAGGCTGTTGTGGCCTGCTGTAGCCTGTTGTGGCCTGCTGTAGCCTGCTGTGGCCTGCTGTAGCCTGCTGTGGCCTGCTGTAGCCTGCTGTGGCCTGCTGTGGCCTGCTGTAGCCTGCTGTGGCCTGCTGTAGCCTGTTGTGGCCTGCTGTAGCCTGTTGTGGCCTGCTGTAGCCTGCTGTGGCCTGCTGTAGCCTGTTGTGGCCTGCTGTAGCCTGCTGTGGCCTGCTGTAGCCTGTTGTGGCCTGCTGTAGCCTGTTGTGGCCTGCTGTAGCCTGTTGTGGCCTGCTGTAGCCCGTTGTGGCCTGCTGTAGCCTTTTGTGGCCTGCTGTAGCCTGTTGTGGCCTGCTGTTGCCCGTTGTGGCCTGCTGTAGCCTGCTGTGGCCTGCTGTAGCCTGTTGTGGCCTGCTGTAGCCTGCTGTGGCCTGCTGTAGCCTGTTGTGGCCTGCTGTAGCCTGTTGTTGCCTGCTGTAGCCTGTTGTGGCCTGCTGTAGCCTGTTGTAGCCTGCGGTAGCCTGTTGTGGCCTGCTGTAGCCTGCTGTGGCCTGCTGTAGCCTGTTGTGGCCTGCTGTAGCCTGTTGTGGCATGCTGTAGCCTGTTGTGGCCTGCTGTAGCCTGTTGTGGCCTGCTGTAGCCTGCTGTGGCCTGCTGTAGCCTGTTGTGGCCTGCTGTAGCCTGTTGTGGCCTGCTGTAGCCTGCTGTGGCCTGCCATACTCGTTCAAGGGCTCCACCCCCCCCAACAATGTTAACGACATACAAAGTTACTGTATTAGTGTTAACTTACCCAAGCCAGACTTTCACCAACGTAAGTCTCCCATATTTAGACTTACTCTCTAGAAGTTACAGAATATTAAACTTGTAAGTAATGGTAAGGTCTGCTCTCACACATGATAACATACGATAACAACATTCCACACTTCTGTATTTGGAAATTTTATGCAAGATTTGCACAAAGTATAAGTATTTACAGTGCTAAGTATTTACAGTGCTAAGTGCTTTGTCAAAGTCTGAGTGTGTGATTAGGACGTGACTTAACTGCGTATTAGTCTTAAGTCTCGCCTCAGCCACACACTCAGGCCTTGACCAAGCCCTCAGGAGAGTGCGAAATACTTTGTGAAAATCTTTATATTAAATTCCCCAATACACAGGTGTGTGTTTTAGTCCCACATTTGCCCTTGTTACACTCAACGAGTTTAACATACAAGGTTAATCTCACAATGTTTAACTTAACGTCATGTTAATTGAACAGTGCAGTGTTAACTTATACTGTTAATAGCTGGCTGGCTGGGTGTTGGTGTACTGCTGGGCTGCCTGGCTGGCTGGGTGTTGGTGTACTGCTGGGCTGGCTGGGTGTTGGTGTACTGCTGGGCTGGCTGGCTGGCTGGCTGGCTGGGTGTTGGTGTACTGCTGGGCTGGCTGGCTGGCTGGCTGGCTGGGTGTTGGTGTACTGCTGGGCTGGCTGGCTGGCTGGGTGTTGGTGTACTGCTGGGCTGGCTGGCTGGGTGTTGGTGTACTGCTGGGCTGCCTGGCTGGCTGGGTGTTGGTGTACTGCTGGGCTGGCTGGCTGGCTGGCTGGGTGGTGGTGTACTGCTGGGCTGGCTGGCTGGGTGGTGGTGTACTGCTGGGCTGGCTGGCTGGCTGGCTGGCTGGCTGGCTGGCTGGCTGGCTGGCTGGTGGTGTACTGCTGGGCTGGCTGGCTGGCTGGCTGGCTGGCTGGCTGGCTGGCTGGCTGGCTGGCTGGCTAGCTGGCTGGCTGGCTGGGTGGTGGTGTACTGCTGGGCTGGCTGGCTGGCTGGCTGGCTGGCTGGCTGGCTGGGTGTTGGTGTACTGCTGGGCTGGCTGGCTGGGTGTTGGTGTACTGCTGGGCTGGCTGGCTGGCTGGCTGGCTGGGTGTTGGTGTACTGCTGGGCTGGCTGGCTGGCTGGCTGGCTGGCTGGCTGGGTGTTGGTGTACTGCTGGGCTGGCTGGCTGGCTGGCTGGGTGTTGGTGTACTGCTGGGCTGGCTGGCTGGCTGGCTGGCTGGCTGGCTGGCTGGCTGGCTGGCTGGCTGGGTGTTGGTGTACTGCTGGGCTGGCTGGCTGGCTGGCTGGCTGGCTGGCTGGGTGTTGGTGTACTGCTGGGCTGGCTGGCTGGCTGGCTGGCTGGGTGTTGGTGTACTGCTGGGCTGACTGGCTGGCTGGCTGGGTGTTGGTGTACTGCTGGGCTGGCTGGCTGGCTGGCTGGGTGTTGGTGTACTGCTGGGCTGGCTGGCTGGCTGGCTGGCTGGCTGGCTGGCTGGCTGGGTGTTGGTGTACTGCTGGGCTGGCTGGCTGGCTGGCTGGCTGGCTGGCTGGGTGTTGGTGTACTGCTGGGCTGGCTGGCTGGCTGGCTGGGTGTTGGTGTACTGCTGGGCTGGCTGGCTGGCTGGCTGGCTGGCTGGCTGGCTGGGTGTTGGTGTACTGCTGGGCTGGCTGGCTGGCTGGCTGGCTGGCTGGCTGGGTGTTGGTGTACTGCTGGGCTGGCTGGCTGGCTGGCTGGCTGGGTGTTGGTGTACTGCTGGGCTGACTGGCTGGCTGGCTGGGTGTTGGTGTACTGCTGGGCTGGCTGGCTGGCTGGCTGGGTGTTGGTGTACTGCTGGGCTGGCTGGCTGGCTGGCTGGCTGGGTGGCTGGGTGTTGGTGTACTGCTGGGCTGGCTGGCTGGCTGGCTGGCTGGCTGGCTAGCTGGCTGGGTGTTGGTGTACTGCTGGGCTTGCTGGCTGGCTGGCTGGCTGGCTGGCTGGCTGGCTGTGTGTTGGTGTACTGCTGGGCGGGGGGGGGGTGATAGTCCATAAGCCTAATGGCCCATACGAGGCAGCTGCTATTGGCCCATACGAGGCAGCTGCTATTGGCCCATACGAGGCAGCTGCTATTGGTCCATACGAGGCAGCTGCTATTGGCCCATACGAGGCAGCTGCTATTGGCCCATACGAGGCAGCTGCTATTGGTCCATACGAGGCAGCTGCTATTGGTCCATACGAGGCAGCTGCTATTGGTCCATACGAGGCAGCTGCTATTGGCCCATACGAGGCAGCTGCTATTGGCCCATACGAGGCAGCTGCTATTGGTCCATACGAGGCAGCTGCTATTGGTCCATACGAGGCAGCTGCTATTGGCCCATACGAGGCAGCTGCTATTGGCCCATACGAGGCAGCTGCTATTGGCCCATACGAGGCAGCTGCTATTGGCCCATACGAGGCAGCTGCTATTGGCCCATACGAGGCAGCTGCTATTGGCCCATACGAGGCAGCTGCTATTGGTCCATACGAGGCAGCTGCTATTGGTCCATACGAGGCAGCTGCTATTGGTCCATACGAGGCAGCTGCTATTGGCCCATACGAGGCAGCTGCTATTGGTCCATACGAGGCAGCTGCTATTGGCCCATACGAGGCAGCTGCTATTGGCCCATACGAGGCAGCTGCTATTGGTCCATACGAGGCAGCTGCTATTGGTCCATACGAGGCAGCTGCTATTGGTCCATACGAGGCAGCTGCTATTGGCCCATACGAGGCAGCTGCTATTGGTCCATACGAGGCAGCTGCTATTGGCCCATACGAGGCAGCTGCTATTGGCCCATACGAGGCAGCTGCTATTGGTCCATACGAGGCAGCTGCTATTGGTCCATACGAGGCAGCTGCTATTGGTCCATACGAGGCAGCTCCTATTGGCCCATACGAGGCAGCTCCTATTGGCCTATACGAGGCAGCTCCTATTGGTCCATACGAGGCAGCTCCTATTGGCTCATACGAGGCAGCTGCTATTGGTCCATACGAGGCAGCTCCTGTTGGCCGATACGAGGCAGCTCCTGTTGGCCGATACGAGGCAGCTTTTATTGGCCGATACGAGGCAGCTCCTATTGGCCCATACGAGGCAGCTGCTATTGGTCCATACGAGGCAGCTGCTATTGGCCCATACGAGGCAGCTCCTATTGGTCCATACGAGGCAGCTGCTATTGGTCCATACGAGGCAGCTGCTATTGGTCCATACGAGGCAGCTGCTATTGGTCCATACGAGGCAGCTCCTATTGGCCCATACGAGGCAGCTGTTATTGGCCCATACGAGGCAGCTGCTATTGGCCCATACGAGGCAGCTGCTATTGGTCCATACGAGGCAGCTGCTATTGGTCCATACGAGGCAGCTGCTATTGGTCCATACGAGGCAGCTGCTATTGGCCCATACGAGGCAGCTGCTATTGGTCCATACGAGGCAGCTGCTATTGGTCCATACGAGGCAGCTGCTATTGGTCCATACGAGGCAGCTCCTATTGGTCCATACGAGGCAGCTGCTATTGGCCCATACGAGGCAGCTGCTATTGGTCCATACGAGGCAGCTGCTATTGGTCCATACGAGGCAGCTGCTATTGGCCCATACGAGGCAGCTCCTATTGGCCTATACGAGGCAGCTCCTATTGGCCTATACGAGGCAGCTCCTATTGGCTCATACGAGGCAGCTGCTATTGGTCCATACGAGGCAGCTCCTGTTGGCCGATACGAGGCAGCTCCTGTTGGCCGATACGAGGCAGCTTTTATTGGCCGATACGAGGCAGCTCCTATTGGCCCATACGAGGCAGCTGCTATTGGTCCATACGAGGCAGCTGCTATTGGCCCATACGAGGCAGCTCCTATTGGTCCATACGAGGCAGCTGCTATTGGTCCATACGAGGCAGCTGCTATTGGTCCATACGAGGCAGCTGCTATTGGTCCATACGAGGCAGCTCCTATTGGCCCATACGAGGCAGCTGTTATTGGCCCATACGAGGCAGCTGCTATTGGCCCATACGAGGCAGCTCCTATTGGTCCATACGAGGCAGCTGCAATTGGTCCATACGAGGCAGCTCCTATTGGCTCATACGAGGCAGCTCCTATTGGTCCATACGAGGCAGCTGCTATTGGTCCATACGAGGCAGCTCCTATTGGCCCATACGAGGCAGCTCCTATTGGTCCATACGAGGCAGCTGCTATTGGTCCATACGAGGCAGCTCCTATTGGCCCATACGAGGCAGCTCCTATTGGCCCATACGAGGCAGCTCCTATTGGTCCATACGAGGCAGCTGCTATTGGTCCATACGAGGCAGCTGCTATTGGTCCATACGAGGCAGCTGCTATTGGTCCATACGAGGCAGCTCCTATTGGTCCATACGAGGCAGCTGCTATTGGCCCATACGAGGCAGCTCCTATTGGTCCATACGAGGCAGCTCCTATTGGTCCATACGAGGCAGCTGCTATTGGTCCATACGAGGCAGCTGCTATTGGTCCATACGAGGCAGCTCCTATTGGTCCATACGAGGCAGCTCCTATTGGTCCATACGAGGCAGCTGCTATTGGTCCATACGAGGCAGCTGCTATTGGTCCATACGAGGCAGCTCCTATTGGTCCATACGAGGCAGCTGCTATTGGTCCATACGAGGCAGCTGCTATTGGTCCATACGAGGCAGCTGCTATTGGTCCATACGAGGCAGCTGCTATTGGTCCATACGAGGCAGCTCCTATTGGTCCATACGAGGCAGCTCCTATTTATAACCACATAATCTATTTATTTACGTTTAGATAAATATTTAAAACGTGAAAAACTCACAGTAAAAAAATAAAAAGTTTATATAATTAAATAAATTTAAAAGGATATATTAAATTGGATTAAAATAAAAAACTTATTGTGTGGGAGCGAGTCGTCCTGTTGATAAGATAGGACCACCTGGCTCAGTGAGCACCGCTCCCAGCATGGGTCAGTATCACCCACGATGGTGGCTGGGTCACCCACGATGGTGGCTGGGTCACCCACGATGGTGGCTGGGTCACCCACGATGGTGGCTGGGTCACCCACGATGGTGGCTGGGTCAGTATTACCCATGATGGTGGCTGGGTCAGTATAACCCACGATGGTGGCTGGGTCAGTATAACCCACGATGGTGGCTGGGTCACCCACGATGGTGGCTGGGTCACCCATGATGGTGGCTGGGTCAGTATAACCCACGATGGTGGCTGAGTCACCCACGATGGTGGCTGGGTCAGTATAACCCACGATGGTGGCTGGGTCAGTATAACCCACGATGGTGGCTGGGTCACCCACGATGGTGGCTGGGTCACCCACGATGGTGGCTGGGTCACCCACGATGGTGGCTGGGTCAGTATTACCCATGATGGTGGCTGGGTCAGTATAACCCACGATGGTGGCTGGGTCAGTATAACCCACGATGGTGGCTGGGTCACCCACGATGGTGGCTGGGTCACCCATGATGGTGGCTGGGTCAGTATAACCCACGATGGTGGCTGGGTCACCCACGATGGTGCCTGGGTCAGTATCACCCACGATGGTGGCTGGGTCAGTATTACCCATGATGGTGGCTGGGTCAGTATTACCCACGATGGTGGCTGGGTCAGTATTACCCACGATGGTGGCTGGGTCAGTATAACCCACGATGGTGGCTGGGTCACCCACGATGGTGGCTGGGTCAGTATTACCCATGATGGTGGCTGGGTCACCCACGATGGTGGCTGGGTCAGTATTACCCATGATGGTGGCTGGGTCACCCACGATGGTGGCTGGGTCAGTATCACCCACGATGGTGGCTGGGTCACCCACGATGGTGGCTGGGTCACCCACGATGGTGGCTGGGTCAGTATCACCCACGATGGTGGCTGGGTCACCCATGATGGTGGCTGGGTCAGTATTACCCACGATGGTGGCTGGGTCACCCATGATGGTGGCTGGGTCAGTATTACCCACGATGGTGGCTGGGTCACCCATGATGGTGGCTGGGTCAGTATTACCCACGATGGTGGCTGGGTCACCCATGATGGTGGCTGGGTCACCCATGATGGTGGCTGGGTCAGTATCACCCACGATGGTGGCTGGGTCACCCATGATGGTGGCTGGGTCAGTATTACCCACGATGGTGGCTGGGTCACCCATGATGGTGGCTGGGTCACCGATGATGGTGGCTGGGTCAGTATTACCCACGATGGTGGCTGGGTCAGTATTACCCACGATGGTGGCTGGGTCAGTATTACCCACGATGGTGGCTGGGTCAGTATAACCCACGATGGTGGCTGGGTCAGTATAACCCACGATGGTGGCTGGGTCACCCACGATGGTGGCTGGGTCACCCACGATGGTGGCTGGGTCAGTATTACCCATGATGGTGGCTGGGTCACCCACGATGGTGGCTGGGTCAGTATTACCCACGATGGTGGCTGGGTCACCCACGATGGTGGCTGGGTCACCCACGATGGTGGCTGGGTCAGTATTACCCATGATGGTGGCTGGGTCAGTATAACCCACGATGGTGGCTGGGTCAGTATCACCCACGATGGTGGCTGGGTCACCCACGATGGTGGCTGGGTCAGTATTACCCATGATGGTGGCTGGGTCAGTATAACCCACGATGGTGGCTGGGTCAGTATAACCCACGATGGTGGCTGGGTCACCCACGATGGTGGCTGGGTCACCCACGATGGTGGCTGGGTCAGTATTACCCATGATGGTGGCTGGGTCAGTATAACCCACGATGGTGGCTGGGTCAGTATCACCCACGATGGTGGCTGGGTCACCCACGATGGTGGCTGGGTCAGTATTACCCACGATGGTGGCTGGGTCAGTATTACCCACGATGGTGGCTGGGTCAGTATCACCCACGATGGTGGCTGGGTCAGTATTACCCATGATGGTGGCTGGGTCACCCACGATGGTGGCTGGGTCAGTATTACCCACGATGGTGGCTGGGTCAGTATTACCCACGATGGTGGCTGGGTCAGTATAACCCACGATGGTGGCTGGGTCACCCACGATGGTGGCTGGGTCAGTATTACCCATGATGGTGGCTGGGTCACCCACGATGGTGGCTGGGTCAGTATTACCCATGATGGTGGCTGGGTCACCCACGATGGTGGCTGGGTCAGTATCACCCACGATGGTGGCTGGGTCACCCACGATGGTGGCTGGGTCACCCACGATGGTGGCTGGGTCAGTATCACCCACGATGGTGGCTGGGTCACCCATGATGGTGGCTGGGTCAGTATTACCCACGATGGTGGCTGGGTCACCCATGATGGTGGCTGGGTCAGTATTACCCACGATGGTGGCTGGGTCACCCATGATGGTGGCTGGGTCAGTATTACCCACGATGGTGGCTGGGTCACCCATGATGGTGGCTGGGTCACCCATGATGGTGGCTGGGTCAGTATCACCCACGATGGTGGCTGGGTCACCCATGATGGTGGCTGGGTCAGTATTACCCACGATGGTGGCTGGGTCACCCATGATGGTGGCTGGGTCACCCATGATGGTGGCTGGGTCAGTATTACCCACGATGGTGGCTGGGTCACCCACGATGGTGTCTGGGTCAGTATTACCCACGATGGTGGCTGGGTCAGTATTACCCACGATGGTGGCTGGGTCAGTATTACCCACGATGGTGTCTGGGTCAGTATTACCCACGATGGTGGCTGGGTCAGTATTACCCACGATGGTGGCTGGGTCAGTATTACCCACGATGGTGGCTGGGTCACCCACGATGGTGGCTGGGTCACCCATGATGGTGGCTGGGTCACCCACGATGGTGGCTGGGTCAGTATCACCCACGATGGTGGCTGGGTCACCCACGATGGTGGCTGGGTCAGTATCACCCACGATGGTGGCTGGGTCACCCATGATGGTGGCTGGGTCACCCATGATGGTGGCTGGGTCAGTATTACCCACGATGGTGGCTGGGTCACCCATGATGGTGGCTGGGTCAGTATTACCCACGATGGTGGCTGGGTCACCCATGATGGTGGCTGGGTCAGTATCACCCACGATGGTGGCTGGGTCAGTATTACCCACGATGGTGGCTGGGTCAGTATTACCCACGATGGTGGCTGGGTCACCCATGATGGTGGCTGGGTCAGTATCACCCACGATGGTGGCTGGGTCAGTATTACCCACGATGGTGGCTGGGTCAGTATTACCCACGATGGTGGCTGGGTCAGTATTACCCACGATGGTGGCTGGGTCAGTATTACCCACGATGGTGGCTGGGTCACCCACGATGGTGGCTGGGTCACCCACGATGGTGGCTGGGTCAGTATTACCCACGATGGTGGCTGGGTCAGTATTACCCACGATAGGTTTAGGTATTATATAGACTGTGGGTTGGTTGGTGTTGTCGTCGTTGATCCTTCTCTATGGACAACCCAACCCACAACTCGGCAGAGTGCTTATACTAGGAGATCACCCTTGGCGCTTCTGGCTCTTGGAGAGGGGCTCAACGTCACACGTTCAGGGGATGCGGCTCCAACACTTAGCCTCGTTGTCACGTGCACACACCCACTCGAGCCGCTGTGACTCCCCACTCTCTCCTTATGAGATATGATCTCCTCAATCCCCCTATGACTTACCAGTATTACCTCCTACCCTGTCCACAGCAGTGGTTCATGGTTCTTCCTCTCTCTCTCTCCTTCTTTACTACCTCCTGGGAAGCCTCACTAGGACAAGGGCAAACACCAGCAAATTGTGACACATTTACTGAACAAAGCACATACACGATACATACACACATATAATAATAATGAATCCTATACTCTATAATATCCAAATCAGGTTGCACTCCAATACCATCAGAACTCTATTATCAGCTTATCAAGTGGTATCCCAACTCCTGGTTCACCACCTGGTACTATTAACCTCCTCAAGTTGGTCAAGCCCACACACTGTTGCACCATCAGCAAGATAACATATATATATAGAAAACCAGCATTTGAATGCAATAACATATACCAGTATAAATGTTCATTGATACTTCAATATAAGAAACTCCTTGACATAAGGATGCCAACAGTCACTCACCTCTCACTGCGTCTTGCACGCTACTGACAACCAAACACTATCAACTCCCTATAAGTAATCCACCAGAACTTCCCCTTCCACCTCTGGAAGTTCACAACCCTAATATCCTTAGGTTCTGCCGGGCTTCACTACCAGGATCCTCTGCAGCTCCTCCAGGCTGCTATCATGAAGTTTCCTTGTGCAACTACGGTGCTTCACCCTTCTGTTAGGTTCTTCCACAGCTCTCTTGGCTGCTACACCACCTCTACAGAAGCACGTGACACTCCTCTTCACTGCTGCTTCTCCTCACAGCTCGAGGTCCTCTGCTCCACTACCTTGGAGTCTCATCAGCTACATCATCTGCTGGCTTCGAAGTTCTCAGCAACTTCTTCCCCAAAGAACAAACCTGCAACCCATCGACACTCCAATAAAATGTTCCCCTTTAACACATAAACAAAAATAACCACACACTATGCTTGCCTCAAACCTCTATCTGTTCTCTACATACAGTGAGAGTGGACTCCCCCGTTTTGGGCGGGTCCATACTCCACCTCGCCTGGCGGCGGCGTCCTCACTCGCTGGGAGGGTCTTCCTCCATCCGGAGCCAGGCTCCCTCAGTCGTCCGCCAGCGCTCAGAGAGGACGGACGTCGCTCCGTGTTCCTCCCTCTTCACTCTCCTATTTCAGGCCTTCTGCCTTATTAAAACATGTCTAACTTATAAATAAACATCGCTACTGTCGCTGGGCACACGACCAACTACAATGCAATCACTATGAACTGGCGTATATCGTGCTTACCACAGATTAACTGGTCGAGGGCGCTTTTCCTCTGACGGCGTCTGGTCAGGGCGCTCCACACAGCCCACAATAATGCTTCTGGGCGATTTAATATCTGCTCGTCGACCAGGACTTGAGACCACAACGTTCCCAGCTCGATTCCACAGCTGGTACGTCCGCACACTTCTCTTCTCTTCGAGATATATCACTAGGGGTTCCCTTCTGGCGGGAGCTCAAACGGAGCGCGGCTTCCCCCTGCGATGTCTGGCACTCAAGTGAGGTCAAGGTCCTCCGGAAGCGAGCCTCACGCCTCCAGCAAAATGTCCACATCTCCTAGCCAGTCATTTATCTATTTCCTTACTACTGCCCATAATCTTAAATTGTTTTACATATCCAACCAGCCATTTTTCATATGGGTTATCACCTCAATATTTGCTAGACCTTCTAGTTAGGTCAGGCTTGCTGAATAACTCTCAAGAAGGGAGACTCGTTTCTCCTGCAGGCTGAGATCATAACACTCCCCTCCCCTTATTTTTGAGAGTTATTCCAGTGGCAAAGCTCGGGATAATACATCCGCCACCACACTGTCTCGTTCTTCACCCGATATACTCTCTTAGGAGTCTACAATTAGTTCGTTGCTCCTTGCAACATCTGGCTCACAACTCTCCAGAACCATGATCTTCTCATAAACGATTTGACTTCTCTGGCACCTCTTGGCTAGGCTGTCCTCCTTGGACGCCTGCAATCCATTGGTCCACTCTACTTACTGTCTCCACCCTCCGTTTCCTCGTCTTCTCTTCACGTCCAGAGTCAGACATCTGCTGTCTGTACCTCCTCTGTCGTCTTCACACTTCCATCTACTGCCATTATACTTTCGTCTCCTGTCATCATACTTCACTCCCTGGTCTTCACCGACGATCCTCCCTTTCGTCTCCTCATTTATCTGAGACCTTATCCTGTTCGACTTCCATCGAGTCCTCGGCTTTCTTCTATTCCTCCATGCTTGCATCATCATCCTCTTCCCACACTTCTCACCTCTATACCACTCCATTTCTTCTCCTTCAACTCTTCTTCGTTCCCTAAAAGTTTCTTCGGGCACCATACTACAACCAACAGCACTCGACTGTGCATGTCGCTCTACCTCTCCTAGAGTGCTCGTAAGCATCTCTCCACACATACTGTCTCTTCTCCTTTCATTTTCCCGGCTATTACTCTTCTTCACTATCTCTCCTCCACGTTTTCTGTGAAACATGTCGACTCCTGACATCTCAAACAACTTAACTCCACTATCCATATGCCTCTGTGCTCGTGGACCACTTGACGCTCTATTCCCGTCCTCAGTCTGTCCACATCTTTCCTCATTCATACTCAGCACAGTTGCATTCACCTTCCGACTCTTAATTTCAGCAGTCTGGGCTCTACTCAGGTCAACTCTCTTCACAGTATTCTTCTTCGGCTGGGCCATCTTCACTTTCGACCTCACCGAGACTTCATTTTCCTGGGCTGGACCTTCATCAAACAGCCATGCTATATCTACATCGATATCTTCCACCGGTTGAATCGACACTGTATCATCTTCTCCAGCGTCTTCCTTGTCGGCCACCTCTGCCTTCCTCACTACCGAGACGGGGTACTCAATGGCTTGGCGGTCTCCTGACTCATCCCCTCGGATGTCAGTCAGGTTCACACTCTCAGGTGTCCCACCCGTGCAGTGGCCTTCTGGGCACTCCTCTGGCACAGTCTCCGCTATGACTCTTGGCAACACCTTTGTCCCGCACAAGTCATTCCCCAGGATCACTTGGACTCCTGGAACAGGTATGTCGGGGCACACTCCCAACATCACCTCCGCCGACACATATTCCGACCTTAGCTGGACAGTACAAACGGGCATGTCACTCTCCGACAATAACCCATATACTTTCATCTTCCCACTGCCAGCTAACCGTCGATCATTCCCAATCAGGCTTCTCGCAATCAAGCTCTGATTAGCTCCGGTATCTCTTAAGATACCAACTTCTACCTCAGGTTGGCCTCCTACACTGATCCAACCTTTGCTCATGAACGGTCTATACCTCTCGTTCACTAAGTTCATCTTCTGTGGTTTGTCTCGGAACACATTAGTATATTTACCTCGGGGGTCACACATGGCCAGGGTCACAACTCTCTTGCCCTGCCGACAATCTCGCATCACGTGACCCAATCCGTTTCAATTGTAACATCTCATCTGGGAAAAGTCTCTTTTATATGTACCAGAGTAGCTCTGACTCTGCCCACTCGTATTGGAGTTCCTTGGGCCAGACGTACTACTCGTACTCTGTGGAGCTTTACTGGATTCTTGATTTCCTGGATACCGATCAGTTTCTCGTTTTGCTCCTCCATCTTCACTTTCAGACGAAGTGCGCGACCTACTCGTCTGAGTTTTAGGGTACTTACTTTTATCTGCCCATTTATCAAAATTTTTCTCACCCCAGACTCTTCTGGGTCTTTCATAATTTCTTCTTCCCCAGACTCCATTGGATCGGCCATTGCCGCATCTCGCCTCACTTCTCACTCTGTTCTCCCTTAAGCTCTTATATACTTCAGTAATCATATCCGCCCTATCTGCGGCATCTTTCACCTCCTTTATCCCTGCTTCTTGGATCTTGAACTTTGTTTCGGGATGCATCATCTCCAAGAACTTCTCCATGACCATCAGTTGCTTCAGGTCGGTGTAAGATCCAACTCCAGCAGCCTCAATCCACTTCTGGAATCGTCTTTCCAGATCCCTTGCTGTCTCAGCAAACGTACACGCTCCAACTTTGATCATCTCTCTGAAGCGCTTCCTATAAGCTTCTGGGGTTAACTGAAACGAGCGCAATATGCTGCTCTTTACTGTGGCATAATCCTGGCACTCTTCCAGTGACAATTGGGTGTATGCCTCCCTGGCTGCACCGGTCAATCTTAACTGGACCAGCTGGGCCCATTCCTCCTGTGGCCACTCCTTGATACTGGCTACTTTCTCAAAATGCTCGAAGAAGCTCTCTGCCTCTTCGGGAACAAACAAGGGAATGTCCTTCTCCCTAACCCTAACCTCTGGTGGGTGTGATACCTGGGTGGTGCTCTCTGGCAACCCATGTTCAATCCTCTGCTCAGCCAAGGTTCTATTCGCTTCTATCTGCATTTGTTTTGTTCTCTCTTTTTCTTTTTCGACCTGGGCTTTTTCTTTTTCGACCTGGGCTTTTTCTTTTTCGACCTCTAGTCTTGCTTTCTCTTTTTCTATTTCCAGTCTGGTTTTTTCTTTTTCCTTCTCTGCTTCATTTTTCATCTGGAGTTCTAATTTCATCTTTTCCAGCTGGAACTGTCTCTCCTTGTCCTCTCGTTGTTGCTGCATCTGGAGCTCTAACTGGAATCTCTCCAAGCTCCTATTTCGGCTACTCCTGCTACTGCGGCTACTCTTGCTGCTCCTACTCGATCCCTGGGATCTCACTTCATCCTGCCCATCATCCTCCTTTCTACTTTCAGCTCCTTCCTGGGCTCCTTGTTCTGCCGCTTCACTTCTGGCTCTCAACTGCCTCAGGATCTCATCCTTCATCCCAGCTACTTTAGATGCTTTCAACCTGATGCCACATTTTTCTGCTATTTGTTTCAATTGATCCCTCGTGCAACCTTCTAAATCCTCAGGCTTGCCTGACTCCACAAACGCTTGCACCTTATCCATCTTTGTCCTGTGAGTCTTCCCAAGAGAGAGAGTATACACCTGCGATCACACAGTTTATCTATTTCAGCAAGGGTGTACAAATCCACTCTTGGACAGGGTGTGGGTGTGTCAGTTCACTCTCCCGGACAGGCCCCCAATTTATTATATAGACTGTGGGTTGGTTGGTGTTGTCGTCGTTGATCCTTCTCTATGGACAACCCAACCCACAACTCGGCAGAGTGCTTATACTAGGAGATCACCCTTGGCGCTTCTGGCTCTTGGAGAGGGGCTCAACGTCACACGTTCAGGGGATGCGGCTCCAACACTTAGCCTCGTTGTCACGTGCACACACCCACTCGAGCCGCTGTGACTCCCCACTCTCTCCTTATGAGATATGATCTCCTCAATCCCCCTATGACTTACCAGTATTACCTCCTACCCTGTCCACAGCAGTGGTTCATGGTTCTTCCTCTCTCTCTCTCCTTCTTTACTACCTCCTGGGAAGCCTCACTAGGACAAGGGCAAACACCAGCAAATTGTGACACATTTACTGAACAAAGCACATACACGATACATACACACATATAATAATAATGAATCCTATACTCTATAATATCCAAATCAGGTTGCACTCCAATACCATCAGAACTCTATTATCAGCTTATCAAGTGGTATCCCAACTCCTGGTTCACCACCTGGTACTATTAACCTCCTCAAGTTGGTCAAGCCCACACACTGTTGCACCATCAGCAAGATAACATATATATATAGAAAACCAGCATTTGAATGCAATAACATATACCAGTATAAATGTTCATTGATACTTCAATATAAGAAACTCCTTGACATAAGGATGCCAACAGTCACTCACCTCTCACTGCGTCTTGCACGCTACTGACAACCAAACACTATCAACTCCCTATAAGTAATCCACCAGAACTTCCCCTTCCACCTCTGGAAGTTCACAACCCTAATATCCTTAGGTTCTGCCGGGCTTCACTACCAGGATCCTCTGCAGCTCCTCCAGGCTGCTATCATGAAGTTTCCTTGTGCAACTACGGTGCTTCACCCTTCTGTTAGGTTCTTCCACAGCTCTCTTGGCTGCTACACCACCTCTACAGAAGCACGTGACACTCCTCTTCACTGCTGCTTCTCCTCACAGCTCGAGGTCCTCTGCTCCACTACCTTGGAGTCTCATCAGCTACATCATCTGCTGGCTTCGAAGTTCTCAGCAACTTCTTCCCCAAAAAACAAACCTGCAACCCATCGACACTCCACTAAAATGTTCCCCTTTAACACATAAACAAAAATAACCACACACTATGCTTGCCTCAAACCTCTATCTGTTCTCTACATACAGTGAGAGTGGACTCCCCCGTTTTGGGCGGGTCCATACTCCACCTCGCCTGGCGGCGGCGTCCTCACTCGCTGGGAGGGTCTTCCTCCATCCGGAGCCAGGCTCCCTCAGTCGTCCGCCAGCGCTCAGAGAGGACGGACGTCGCTCCGTGTTCCTCCCTCTTCACTCTCCTATTTCAGGCCTTCTGCCTTATTAAAACATGTCTAACTTATAAATAAACATCGCTACTGTCGCTGGGCACACGACCAACTACAATGCAATCACTATGAACTGGCGTATATCGTGCTTACCACAGATTAACTGGTCGAGGGCGCTTTTCCTCTGACGGCGTCTGGTCAGGGCGCTCCACACAGCCCACAATAATGCTTCTGGGCGATTTAATATCTGCTCGTCGACCAGGACTTGAGACCACAACGTTCCCAGCTCGATTCCACAGCTGGTACGTCCGCACACTTCTCTTCTCTTCGAGATATATCACTAGGGGTTCCCTTCTGGCGGGAGCTCAAACGGAGCGCGGCTTCCCCCTGCGATGTCTGGCACTCAAGTGAGGTCAAGGTCCTCCGGAAGCGAGCCTCACGCCTCCAGCAAAATGTCCACATCTCCTAGCCAGTCATTTATCTATTTCCTTACTTACTGCCCATAATCTTAAATTGTTTTACATATCCAACCAGCCATTTTTCATATGGGTTATCACCTCAATACTTGCTAGACCTTCTAGTTAGGTCAGGCTTGCTGAATAACTCTCAAGAAGGGAGACTCGTTTCTCCTGCAGGCTGAGATCATAACACCTGACATAACAGTAAGTCTTAGCCCCGAGCCTTGCTGTGTATCATGACATAACAGTAAGTCTTAGCCCCGAGCCTTGCTGTGTATCCTGACATAACAGTAAGTCTTAGACCCGAGCCTTGCTGTGTATCATGACATAACAGTAAGTCTTAGCCCCGAGCCTTGCTGTGTATCCTGACATAACAGTAAGTCTTAGCCCCGAGCCTTGCTGTGTATCATGACATAACAGTAAGTCTTAGCCCCGAGCCTTGCTGTGTATCCTGACATAACAGTAAGTCTTAGCCCCGAGCCTTGCTGTGTATCCTGACATAACAGTAAGTCTTAGCCCCGAGCCTTGCTGTGTATCATGACATAACAGTAAGTCTTAGCCCCGAGCCTTGCTGTGTATCATGACATAACAGTAAGTCTTAGCCCCGAGCCTTGCTGTGTATCATGACATAACAGTAAGTCTTAGCCCCGAGCCTTGCTGTGTATCCTGACATAACAGTAAGTCTCATGACATAACAGTAAGTCTTAGCCCCGAGCCTTGCTGTGTATCCTGACATAACAGTAAGTCTTAGACCCGAGCCTTGCTGTGTATCATGACATAACAGTAAGTCTTAGCCCCGAGCCTTGCTGTGTATCCTGACATGACAGTAAGTCTTAGCCCCGAGCCTTGCTGTGTATCCTGACATGACAGTAAGTCTTAGCCTCGAGCCTTGCTGTGTATCCTGACATGAAAGTAAGTCTTAGCCCCGAGCCTTGCTGTGTATCCTGACATAACAGTAAGTCTTAGCCCCGAGCCTTGCTGTGTATCATGACATAACAGTAAGTCTTAGCCCCGAGCCTTGCTGTGAATCCTGACATAACAGTAAGTCTTAGCCCCGAGCCTTGCTGTGTATCATGACATAACAGTAAGTCTTAGCCTCGAGCCTTGCTGTGTATCCTGACATAACAGTAAGTCTTAGCCCCGAGCCTTGCTGTGTATCATGACATAACAGTAAGTCTTAGCCCCGAGCCTTGCTGTGTATCCTGACATAACAGTAAGTCTTAGCCTCGAGCCTTGCTGTGTATCCTGACATAACAGTAAGTCTTAGCCCCGAGCCTTGCTGTGTATCATGACATAACAGTAAGTCTTAGCCCCGAGCCTTGCTGTGTATCATGACATAACAGTAAGTCTTAGCCCCGAGCCTTGCTGTGTATCATGACATAACAGTAAGTCTTAGCCCCGAGCCTTGCTGTGTATCATGACATAACAGTGAGTCTTAGCCCCGAGCCTTGCTGTGTATCATGACATAACAGTAAGTCTTAGCCCCGAGCCTTGCTGTGTATCATGACATAACAGTAAGTCTTAGCCCCGAGCCTTGCTGTGTATCATGACATAACAGTAAGTCTTAGCCCCGAGCCTTGCTGTGTATCATGACATAACAGTAAGTCTTAGCCCCGAGCCTTGCTGTGTATCCTGACATAACAGTAAGTCTTAGCCCCGAGCCTTGCTGTGTATCATGACATAACAGTAAGTCTTAGCCCCGAGCCTTGCTGTGTATCATGACATAACAGTAAGTCTTAGCCCCGAGCCTTGCAGTGTATCCTGACATAACAGTAAGTCTTAGCCCCGAGCCTTGCTGTGTATCCTGACATAACAGTAAGTCTTAGCCTCGAGCCTTGCTGTGTATCCTGACATAACAGTAAGTCTTAGCCCCGAGCCTTGCAGTGTATCCTGACATAACAGTAAGTCTTAGCCCCGAGCCTTGCTGTGTATCCTGACATAACAGTAAGTCTTAGCCTCGAGCCTTGCTGTGTATCATGACATAACAGTAAGTCTTAGCCTCGAGCCTTGCTGTGTATCCTGACATAACAGTAAGTCTTAGCCCCGAGCCTTGCTGTGTAGCCTGACATAACAGTAAGTCTTAGCCCCGAGTGACATAACAGTAAGTCTTAGCCCCGAGCCTTGCTGTGTAGCATGACATAACAGTAAGTCTTAGCCCCGAGCCTTGCTGTGTATCATGACATAACAGTAAGTCTTAGCCCCGAGCCTTGCTGTGTATCATGACATAACAGTAAGTCTTAGCCCCGAGCCTTGCTGTGTATCATGACATAACAGTAAGTCTTAGCCCCGAGCCTTGCTGTGTATCATGACATAACAGTAAGTCTTAGCCCCGAGCCTTGCTGTGTATCATGACATAACAGTAAGTCTTAGCCCCGAGCCTTGCTGTGTATCCTGACATAACAGTAAGTCTTAGCCTCGAGCCTTGCTGTGTATCATGACATAACAGTAAGTCTTAGCCCCGAGCCTTGCTGTGTATCCTGACATAACAGTAAGTCTTAGCCCCGAGCCTTGCTGTGTATCCTGACATAACAGTAAGTCTTAGCCCCGAGCCTTGCTGTGTATCCTGACATAACAGTAAGTCTTAGCCCCGAGCCTTGCTGTGTATCATAACATAACAGTAAGTCTTAGCCCCGAGCCTTGCTGTGTATCATAACATAACAGTAAGTCTTAGCCCCGAGCCTTGCTGTGTATCCTGACATAACAGTAAGTCTTAGCCCCGAGCCTTGCTGTGTATCCTGACATAACAGTAAGTCTTAGCCCCGAGCCTTGCTGTGTATCCTGACATAACAGTAAGTCTTAGCCCCGAGCCTTCCTGTGTATCATGACATAACAGTAAGTCTTAGCCCCGAGCCTTGCTGTGTATCCTGACATAACAGTAAGTCTTAGCCCCGAGCCTTGCTGTGTATCCTGACATAACAGTAAGTCTTAGCCCCGAGCCTTGCTGTGTATCATAACATAACAGTAAGTCTTAGCCCCGAGCCTTGCTGTGTATCATGACATAACAGTAAGTCTTAGCCCCGAGCCTTGCTGTGTATCCTGACATAACAGTAAGTCTTAGCCCCGAGCCTTGCTGTGTATCCTGACATAACAGTAAGTCTTAGCCCCGAGCCTTGCTGTGTATCATGACATAACAGTAAGTCTTAGCCCCGAGCCTTGCTGTGTATCATAACATAACAGTAAGTCTTAGCCCCGAGCCTTGCTGTGTATCCTGACATAACAGTAAGTCTTAGCCCCGAGCCTTGCTGTGTATCCTGACATAACAGTAAGTCTTAGCCCCGAGCCTTGCTGTGTATCATAACATAACAGTAAGTCTTAGCCCCGAGCCTTGCTGTGTATCCTGACATAACAGTAAGTCTTAGCCCCGAGCCTTGCTGTGTATCCTGACATAACAGTAAGTCTTAGCCCCGAGCCTTGCTGTGTATCATGACATAACAGTAAGTCTTAGCCCCGAGCCTTGCTGTGTATCCTGACATAACAGTAAGTCTTAGCCCCGAGCCTTGCTGTGTATCATGACATAACAGTAAGTCTTAGCCCCGAGCCTTGCTGTGTATCATGACATAACAGTAAGTCTTAGCCCCGAGCCTTGCTGTGTATCATGACATAACAGCAAGTCTTTGCCTCGAGCCTTGCTGTGTATCCTGACATAACAGTAAGTCTTAGCCCCGAGCCTTGCTGTGTATCATGACATAACAGTAAGTCTTAGCCCCGAGCCTTGCTGTGTATCATGACATAACAGTAAGTCTTAGCCCCGAGCCTTGCTGTGTATCATGACATAGCAGTAAGTCTTAGCCCCGAGCCTTGCTGTGTATCATTACATAACAGTAAGTCTTAGCCCCGAGCCTTGCAGTGTATCATGACATAGCAGTAAGTCTTAGCCCCGAGCCTTGCTGTGTATCATGACATAACAGTAAGTCTTAGCCCCGAGCCTTGCTGTGTATCATGACATAACAGTAAGTCTTAGCCACGAGCCTTGCTGTGTATCATGACATAGCAGTAAGTCTTAGCCCCGAGCCTTGCTGTGTATCATTACATAACAGTAAGTCTTAGCCCCGAGCCTTGCTGTGTATCATGACATAACAGTAAGTCTTAGCCCCGAGCCTTGCTGTGTATCATTACATAACAGTAAGTCTTAGCCCCGAGCCTTGCTGTGTATCATGACATAACAGTAAGTCTTAGCCCCGAGCCTTGCTGTGTATCATGACATAACAGTAAGTCTTAGCCCGAGCCTTGCTGTGTATCATGACATAACAGTAAGTCTTAGCCCCAAGCCTTGCTGTGTATCATGACATAACAGTAAGTCTTAGCCCCGAGCCTTGCTGTGTATCATTACATAACAGTAAGTCTTAGCCCCGAGCCTTGCTGTGTATCCTGACATAACAGTAAGTCTTAGCCCCGAGCCTTGCTGTGTATCCTGACATAACAGTAAGTCTTAGCCCCGAGCCTTGCTGTGTATCCTGACATAACAGTAAGTCTTAGCCCCGAGCCTTGCTGTGTATCATGACATAACAGTAAGTCTTAGCCCCGAGCCTTGCAGTGTATCCTGACATAACAGTAAGTCTTAGCCCCGAGCCTTGCTGTGTATCATTACATAACAGTAAGTCTAAGCCCCGAGCCTTGCTGTGTATCATGACATAACAGTAAGTCTTAGCCCCGAGCCTTGCTGTGTATCCTGACATAACAGTAAGTCTTAGCCCCGAGCCTTGCTGTGTATCCTGACATAACAGTAAGTCTTAGCCCCGAGCCTTGCTGTGTATCCTGACATAACAGTAAGTCTTAGCCCCGAGCCTTGCTGTGTATCCTGACATAACAGTAAGTCTTAGCCCCGAGCCTTGCTGTGTATCCTGACATAACAGTAAGTCTTAGCCCCGAGCCTTGCTGTGTATCCTGACATAACAGTAAGTCTTAGCCCCGAGCCTTGCTGTGTATCATTACATAACAGTCCAAAAGACTAAGAGGTTGTAATCACACCTTTCGATTTAGTGTTAATTTTCTACTTTATCTACTGGGAAAACGTTAATTTTCTACTTCATCTACTGGGAAAACGTTAATTTTCTACTTCATCTACTTGGAAAACGTTAATTTTCTACTTCATCTACTTGGAAAAACGTTAATTTTCTACTTCATCTACTGGGAAAACGTTAATTTTCTACTACATCTACTGTGGAAAACGTTAATTTTCTACTTCATCTACTGGAAAAACGTTAATTTTCTACTTTATCAACTGGGAAAACGTTAATTTTCTACTTCATCTACTGGGAAAACGTTAATTTTCTACTTCATCTACTTGGAAAACGTTAATTTTCTACTTCATCTACTTGGAAAAACGTTAATTTTCTACTTCATCTACTGGGAAAACGTTAATTTTCTACTTCATCTACTGTGGAAAACGTTAATTTTCTACTTCATCTACTGGAAAAACGTTAATTTTCTACTTTATCTACTGGGAAAACGTTAATTTTCTACTTCATCTACTGGGAAAACGTTAATTTTCTACTTCATCTACTTGGAAAACGTTAATTTTCTACTTCATCTACTTGGAAAAACGGTAATTTTCTACTTCATCTACTGGGAAAACGTTAATTTTCTACTTCATCTACTGTGGAAAACGTTAATTTTCTACTTCATCTACTGGAAAAACGTTAATTTTCTACTTTATCTACTGGGAAAACGTTAATTTTCTACTTCATCTACTGGGAAAACGTTAATTTTCTACTTCATCTACTTGGAAAACGTTAATTTTCTACTTCATCTACTGGGAAAAACGTTAATTTTCTACTTCATCTACTGGGAAAACGTTAATTTTCTACTTCATCTACTGTGGAAAACGTTAATTTTCTACTTCATCTACTGGGAAAACGTTAATTTTCTACTTCATCTACTGGGAAAACGTTAATTTTCTACTTCATCTACTGGGAAAACGTTAATTTTCTACTTCATCTACTGGGAAAACGTTAATTTTGTACTTCATCTACTGGGAAAACGTAAATTTTCTTCTTCATCTACTGGGAAAACGTAAATTTTCTTTTTCATCTACTGGGAAAACGTAAATTTTCTTCTTCATCTACTGGGAAAACGTAAATTTTCTTCTTCATCTACTGGGAAAACGTAAATTTTCTTCTTCATCTACTGGGAAAACGTAAATTTTCTTCTTCATCTACTGGGAAAACGTAAATTTTGTTCTTCATCTACTGGGAAAACGTAAATTTTCTTCTTCATCTACTGGGAAAACGTAAATTTTCTTCTTCATCTACTGGGAAACGTAAATTTTCTTCTTCATCTACTGGGAAAACGTTAATTTTCTACTTCATCTACTTGGAAAAACGTTAATTTTCTACTTCATCTACTGGGAAAACGTTAATTTTCTACTTCATCTACTGTGGAAAACGTTAATTTTCTACTTCATCTACTGGAAAAACGTTAATTTTCTACTTTATCTACTGGGAAAACGTTAATTTTCTACTTCATCTACTGGGAAAACGTTAATTTTCTACTTCATCTACTTGGAAAACGTTAATTTTCTACTTCATCTACCTGGAAAAACGTTAATTTTCTACTTCATCTACTGGGAAAACGTTAATTTTCTACTTCATCTACTGTGGAAAACGTTAATTTTCTACTTCATCTACTGGAAAAACGTTAATTGTCTACTTTATCTACTGGGAAAACGTTAATTTTCTACTTCATCTACTGGGAAAACGTTAATTTTCTACTTCATCTACTTGGAAAACGTTAATTTTCTACTTCATCTACTGGGAAAAACGTTAATTTTCTACTTCATCTACTGGGAAAACGTTAATTTTCTACTTCATCTACTGTGGAAAACGTTAATTTTCTACTTCATCTACTGGGAAAACGTTAATTTTCTACTTCATCTACTGGGAAAACGTTAATTTTCTACTTCATCTACTGGGTAAACGTTAATTTTCTACTTCATCTACTGGGAAAACGTTAATTTTCTACTTCATCTACTGGGAAAACGTTAATTTTTTACTTCATCTACTTGGAAAACGTTAATTTTCTACTTCATCTACTTGGAAAAACGTTAATTTTCTACTTCATCTACTGGGAAAACGTTAATTTTCTACTTCATCTACTGTGGAAAACGTTAATTTTCTACTTCATCTACTGGAAAAACGTTAATTTTCTACTTTATCTACTGGGAAAACGTTAATTTTCTACTTCATCTACTGGGAAAACGTTAATTTTCTACTTCATCTACTTGGAAAACGTTAATTTTCTACTTCATCTACTTGGAAAAACGTTAATTTTCTACTTCATCTACTGGGAAAACGTTAATTTTCTACTTCATCTACTGTAGAAAACGTTAATTTTCTACTTCATCTACTGGAAAAACGTTAATTTTCTACTTTATCTACTGGGAAAACGTTAATTTTCTACTTCATCTACTGGGAAAACGTTAATTTTCTACTTCATCTACTTGGAAAACGTTAATTTTCTACTTCATCTACTGGGAAAAACGTTAATTTTCTACTTCATCTACTGGGAAAAACGTTAATTTTCTACTTCATCTACCGGGAAAACGTTAATTTTCTACTTCATCTACTGTGGAAAACGTTAATTTTCTACTTCATCTACTGGGAAAACGTTAATTTTCTACTTCATCTACTGGGAAAACGTTAATTTTCTACTTCATCTACTGGGAAAACGTTAATTTTCTACTTCATCTACTGGGAAAACGTTAATTTTCTACTTCATCTACTAGGAAAACGTAAATTTTCTTCTTCATCTACTGGGAAAACGTAAATTTTCTTCTTCATCTACTGGGAAAACGTAAATTTTCTTCTTCATCTACTGGGAAAACGTAAATTTTCTTCTTCATCTACTGGGAAAACGTAAATTTTCTTCTTCATCTACTGGGAAAACGTAAATTTTCTTCTTCATCTACTGGAAAAACGTTAATTTTATACTTCATCTACTGGGAAAACGTTAATTTTCTACTTCATCTACTGGGAAAACGTTAATTTTCTACTTCATCTACTTGGAAAACGTTAATTTTCTACTTCATCTACTTGGAAAAACGTTAATTTTCTACTTCATCTACTGGGAAAACGTTAATTTTCTACTTCATCTACTGTGGAAAACGTTAATTTTCTACTTCATCTACTGGAAAAACGTCAATTTTCTACTTTATCTACTGGGAAAACGTTAATTTTCTACTTCATCTACTGGGAAAACGTTAATTTTCTACTTCATCTACTGGGAAAAACGTTAATTTTCTACTTCATCTACTGGGAAAACGTTAATTTTCTACTTCATCTACTGTGGAAAACGTTAATTTTCTACTTCATCTACTGTGGAAAACGTTAATTTTCTACTTCATCTACTGGGAAAACGTTAATTTTCTACTTCATCTACTGGGAAAACGTTAATTTTCTACTTCATCTACTGGGAAAACGTTAATTTTCTACTTCATCTACTGGGAAAACGTTAATTTTCTACTTCATCTACTGGGAAAACGTTAATTTTCTACTTCATCTACTGGGAAAACGTAAATTTTCTTCTTCATCTACTGGGAAAACGTAAATTTTCTTCTTCATCTACTGGGAAAACGTAAATTTTGTTCTTCATCTACTGGGAAAACGTAAATTTTGTTCTTCATCTACTGGGAAAACGTAAATTTTCTTCTTCATCTACTGGGAAAACGTAAATTTTCTTCTTCATCTACTGGGAAAACGTAAATTTTCTTCTTCATCTACTGGGAAAACGTAAATTTTCTTCTTCATCTACTGGGAAAACGTAAATTTTCTTCTTCATCTACTGGGAAAACGTAAATTTTCTTCTTCATCTACTGGGAAAACGTAAATTTTCTTCTTCATCTACTGGGAAAACGTAAATTTTCTTCTTCATCTACTGGGAAAACGTAAATTTTCTACTTCATCTACTGGGAAAACGTAAATTTTCTTCTTCATCTACTGGGAAAACGTAAATTTTCTTCTTCATCTACTGGGAAAACGTAAATTTTCTTCTTCATCTACTGGGAAAACGTAAATTTTCTTCTTCATCTACTGGGAAAACGTAAATTTTCTTCTTCATCTACTGGGAAAACGTAAATTTTCTTCTTCATCTACTGGGAAAACGTAAATTTTCTACTTCATCTACTGGGAAAACGTAAATTTTCTACTTCATCTACTGGGAAAACGTAAATTTTCTACTTCATCTACTGGGAAAATATAAACTACCTTCTGGCACAAAAACATTGTACTGCTTTTCGGTAAAATGTACTAAAATAAGCCTTTTTTCACACTGCAGGGCCACAGTAGCCCCAAGGCTCACATTGTACCGCTGTGGTACAAATGTACCGTATGTGGCAGACTTGGCCAGCGAGACGTCGGCCAGGATGAGCTGCCAAGCAGGACTTATTTGCCAGAGTTGCCAGGTAGGCCGAGCGACCAGTCAGAGCTGTGAGAGCGTGGTGGACACATATAGCTGACCGCCTGTGTCCTATTTGTATGTATCCTAATATTATGTCTTAATTGTGATATTGGATTTACAGTGGTAGAGAGGCGTGTGCAACTGTGCAGGTGTGTCTTCTGACGCAGATAATGACACCATTCACAGTTGTCATGAGGCTACGAGCTCACTCATTGATATTGATCGAATATATTAATCAAGATGACTATTTTTCCATTGTACTTATTACTTATACTTGTTAATAAGTGAGCATGCCTGGCGCAGTGAGGGGGAGGGAGTCACCGCTATTGTCATCACTGGGCGGATTGTTTTGATCAATACTAATCAGTGAGCACAAGGCCATCATTGCCTGGGGAGCTAGTTTATTAGTATGTACTTTGATGCTCAGGTTCACCATACGTTATCTGATGACTAGTGATGATTTATCTTGTTAATGTCATGACCAGTAAGTTGTATATGTGATTTAATTATCAATTATATATATATATATATATATATATATATATATATATATATATATATATATATATATATATATATGTCGTACATAGTAGCCAGAACGCACTTCTCATCCAACTATGCAAGGCCCGATTTGCCTAATAAGCCAAGTTTTACTGAATTAATGTTTTTCGGCTACGTAACCGAACCTAACCTATAAAGATAGGTTAGGTTAGGTAGAGTTGGTTAGGTTCGGTCATATATCTACGTTAATTTTAACTCCAATAACAAAAAATTGACCTCATACATAATGAAATGGGTAGCTTTATCATTTCATAAGAAAAAATTAGAGAAAATATATTAATTCAGGAAAACTTGGCTTATTAGGCAAATCGGGCCTTGCGTAGTAGGCTGAGAAGTGCGTTCTGGCTACTAGGTACGACATATATATATATATATATATATATATATATATATATATATATATATATATATATATTATGTCGACTTGCACGTTGGTAAATAGGGATTCGACGTCCAGGGAAGCAATGATTCCATCGGGCTGGGTAGATTTGATTAATTCTAGGAAATCTGCTGATGATTGTAGATTATACTTACTTGGAGTGTATGGAGTTAGGAGTTCGTTAAGTCTTTTTGCTAGGTGATAGGTTGGAAGACGTTTACCAACGTCTCAGTCGACACAACCATAGGAATGATACTGGACAGAGTATACAGAGACGAGAGCACCCCCAAATTAGACATACCTGAGCCACACTTGAAGAGTCTTCTCGAAGCATGTACAAAGGAAGCCCCTTTCATCAGTCCACAAGGAGACATGTATTTACAAATATACGGAGTAGCAATGGGCTCCCCCTTAGGAGTTTTATTTGCTAATTTTTATATGGGAACCATCGAAGACAGAGTCTTCAGTAGCAGACAAAAACCAACTGTATATTGCCGTTATGTAGATGACATATTCGTAATAGTAAAAGACTCAGATAAACTAATTGATCTAAAAAGCCATCTAGAGAGAGAGTCAATACTCTCAGTACACATGAAAATAGTGAAAATAACAGTCTGCCATTCCTGGATGTACTAATAACAAAAACAGGAACCTCTTTAAGCACCAACGTATATACCAAGCCCACCAACATAGGATTATGCCTGAACGGTAGAAGTGAGTGCCCCCAAAGATACAAAGCCAGTGTTCTCAATGCTTATATTCGTCGAGCGCTTACCCACTGCTCTGAATGGAGCAACGTGAGTAGAGAGTTTGAAAGAGTAACTCAGGTATTGGTGAACAACGGATATAGCAACGCGGAAATAAACGCTGCTATAAGAAGACACTTGGACCGTTGGTATAATTCAGAACCTAGAACAGAAACCACAACACCCCCAATAAAATTATATTACAAATCAACCATGCACAGTGAACATATAAAAGAGGAAAGAATAATGAAAGAAATAATCCGTAAAGGAGTAAAAAGCACTACTCCTAACCAAAACATAAACCTGATAATATTCTACAAAACCAAGAAGACTTCCGAACTCCTTATCAAAAACAGCCCGAAGCCGACGGAGAACCCTCTACAGCAGTCAAGCGTTGTATACATGTACACTTGCCCCCACGAAGGATGTAACCTTCAATGTAAGTACATAGGTATGACGTCAACCAAGCTGACGAGGCGTTTGACATGCCATCATCAATCACATGAGACAAGGAATCCCTAGGAATACCCCTAGGAATCACATGAGACAAGCCCATGACATCACTCTAACAAGAGAAATGTTGAACAAGAATACTTGCATAATAGACAAAACCCAAGATGCAAGAAGATTACAAATTCTTGAGGCAATTCACATAAGAATAGAGCGACCTACCATGAACACCCAAATAACGGAACTATTTACTCTACCCACCATGAGAGTAAGGACAAGACAAGAACATATCGATGCCAACACAGAAGACAATGTCCAACATAACAGGCCAGTTACACGTGATTAATCTTTGTATGTAGATAGGAGCTGCCTCGTATGGGCCAATAGGCCTTCTGCAGTTACCTCTATTCTTATGATCTTATGTTTCACCCCACATTTATCCCTTATGCATCTCCCCATGTTTTCACCTTTATTGTCTTATCACCTGACCCAGTGCGGGTATAAATCAACCAGTTCTGAAAATTCTTTCAGAAAAAAGCATGATTCTTGATAGAGAGGGTGATCATCCACACCCAAATTACACTCCTTCCGCACCGTGGGAAGAGCCTACTTTCAAAATTGTAATAGAAAGTATCCCAATGAAAAAGGCTGCCTATGATCCGACAATCCTAAGGCGCATAATAGAAGAGCAAATATATAGCATAGCAGTAGCAGGAGCCACCCACATCTTCACAGACGGATCGGTGGACACAGAAAATGACGCTGGCGCTGCTCTTTGCACGACCAGCGTTCAGGCATATTGGAGACTGGGAGGACTAGTATCATCAACCCAAACTGAGCTGTTTGCCATACAACAGGCATTCGCATATGTGATTGCACAAAACACTCAAAATGCAATCATACACACAGACTCAAAAGCTGCACTTCAAATACTAGGACAAAAACAGTGGAAAGATAATGTGGAAATAATTACCACCATTTTGTATCTTGGAGCAGTCGCTAAAGGCAAAGGCCTCAACATAACTTTAAACTGGATCCCATCCCATATTGGAATCCCATTAAATGAAAAAGCTGATGAAATTGCTAAATTGGCAACTCGTCATCCAGTGATACATAAAACAATTCAACCCAGCCTAGAGAACAACCCAGCCTAGAGAACAACCCAGCCTAGAGAACAACCCAGCCTAGAGAACAACTCAGCCTAGAGAACATAAAAAACATCATCACCAAAAAACTCTCACATCTCAACAAGGCCTACCTACACCAGAGAATAGCTGAAGGTTCACCATCTGCAACATGGTACCTTCAGGCAACCAAATTAGAAAGGTTAAATATCCCAAAAGGAATCCACAGGGAAATAGCAGTTAGGTTATATAGACTACGTCTAGGTTACAGATGCAACTGGGAGATTGATGAGCCCCGACAGAGAGAGTGCATCTTCTGCCAAACTGTCACAGAAAAGCCATTACTTCACTATCTTCTGGAATGTGAAGCAACCAATGACCTTAGAAGAGCTTTAAGAGTTCCTGAATCATGCAGTGGCCACCCTGAAGCCATCAACACAGCCACTCTCCTGGTCAACAAAGGTGTCCAGCAGCTGGACACCCTCATAAAGACTGTGAAGCAGTATCCTCCTCCGCGATAACAGCTTGATGGTTAAATGCAACCTCAGAATACTGAGGAAAAAAATTGTACCACTTACGGGCTATTCATGCCCGTGCCACCTCTTGGGTGGCTTAATCTTCATCACTCAATCATCAATCAAATTCTTTTCACTTGAGAATGAACCACGGAGGTTCGAAACGTTGTGCAAATTGTATAAATAAGTGTAATACATTCTATAGTAATTTACTTTTTTTTTAAAACTCTTCTTTCAGCTAAAACAATATATATATATATATATATATATATATATATATATATATATATATATATATATATATATATATATATATATATATATATATATATATATATATATATATATATATATATATATATATATATATATATATATATATATATATATATATATATATATATATATATATATATATATATATTATATATATATATATATATATATATATATATATATATATATATATATATATATATATATATATATATATATGTCGTACCTAGTAGCCAGAACTCACTTTTCAGCCTACTATTCAAGGCCCGATTTGCCTAATAAGCCAAGTTTTCCTGAATTATTATATTTACTATAATTTTTTTCTTATGAAATGATAAAGCAACCCTTTTCTCTATGTATGAGGTCAATTTTTTTTTATTGGAGTTAAAATTAACGTAGATATATGACCGAACCTAACCAACCCTATCTAACCTAACCTAACCTATATTTATAGGTAAGGTTAGGATAGGTAGCCAAAAAAAGCTAGGTTAGGTTAGGTTAGGTAGGTTAGGTAGACGAAAAAACATTAATTCATGAAAACTTGGCTTATTAGGCAAATCGGGCCTTGAATAGTAGGCTGAGAAGTGCGTTCTGGCTATTAGGTACGACATATATATATATATTATATATATATTTTATATATACAAATATACAAGAGTTGTTACATGGTTGTAAAGCCAGCAGTAAGCATAGCATTTCGGGCAGGTCCTTAATCCTAACTTTCCCCGGAATATGACCCGCCAAATAGTTTAACAACCAGATATTAGTTCACTGTTGGGTGAACAGTGACAACAGTTAAAGATTGTCGCCCAGTCAATCCTCCCCGGCCAGGATACAAACCCAGGCTAAAGTGCTCGCGGAACACCGGCCAAGAGTATTACCACTGCACCAAGTGGACTAGGTGATTGATAATGATTTCAGTGCCTCATTATAAAACCTAATAGAGTTAAAAGTGTACAAGTTACATTTAATTAACAACCCGGAAGATAGTTTTCAATTGTTTTTACTTTAAGAATTATAAAAACCTAGTGACCGAGAAGCAGTCATTTGCCAGCCACGAATTTCTGAGTTTGGATGAGGATACTGGACATGATTCTCATATATTTGTTTATTGTGTGATATGTTTTTATTGCGTGTTTTCTTCTGTACTAATGTTTGTCTGGTGGTGTAGTGAGAGAAGAGATCAATATGTGTGTCACCGCCAATGATGACATCATAATAGAAAAGAAGTAGAGAGAACTGAACGAGTTTGAGGAGTTAGCCTAATGCTATACTTCCCAAATTTTCTCCTTCATTACCCACAACTGTTTATCAGTGGTCTTTTTTACCCAGTGTAGGTAAATAGGAAGCAAATGTTTAATGCAATGACATTATTGTAAAAATCTCTAAACATTTAAGCAGCCACAGAAACATGTCAATTATTCACCATGAATATATCATCACTCAGGTCCCAGTTAATGAGAAAAATGCCACTGCCCCATCCTGCTAGTTCCTTAAAATTGGGAGCAATTGGGGATATAGCATGCGACACATATTATTCACTGTTCAGTAAACAGTTTCGTTTTGTGGTGTATATGAAGGCAAGATTAAAAAAATTCAAATTTTCCCATGCTTGGAGAAGGCAATAATTGCATCACGGTCTTCCCATCTACCTCGGGATATTCATCGTGAATTGTTAAACAGACAGATTCCATATTATCCTTTACTTCAACTAACATTTTGCCGTGACTGCCTGGTCTAAACTCAATCATTTGTCATGCAAAACCATTAACGCTATCGGGGTGTTTACTCAAGTATAATACAAATGAGTTTGAAACCCATTGATACATAGACCTTTCTTGTTCATGAAAGTTTTTTATTTTACAGGGATATTCCAGCGTGGAACCTCTGGCTGGCCCTCTAAGTGTTACTTGTTTCTGTTTTACTTAGGCGGAGTATGAGTATTTATGACTCGTATGGTCGCTTCAGTAAGATTATGCTCCGTGTGTTTAACTTATGCTCTGTTGAATCTAAGTTTAAATCTTATTGGGTTTGTAACTGTGTTAGATAATGTTCCAGTGGGCTGTCGGGCATTTCTCGACAGTGCCTGAAACATTTCCTCTCATCTTCTGGAACCTGTAAGCCTATTTCCCATGCACATGTGCACATGGGTGTCCAAGTCTGATGCGATACAAGTATTATATTGCTTGTAACCAGACAGTTTTGTGAAGTGGGTCACGCGTCGTCCTTGAGTTCACTGAAGTCAACCCCGTCAGCATCCTGCAAGGACAGAAAAGGGTAAATTTTAATGTGTAGTTCGAGATGTGTCGTTACCCAAATAAAAACCAATTTTACCCAATTTTGGGTAATTTACCCATTTTGGGGAATCACTACGTTAATATATACAGCCCATCCTCCGAATAGTCAGTACGTTTTAATACTAAATGTAATAAGTACCTTCCTGACTATCAGCATAGTACATAAATACACTTAATCCCAGCATGGCATCAAAATATTGTGAATATTAGAGTTTACCTGAAAAGCTGTATAGAAAACCACGACCACAGATGACCTTGGGAGTGTAGGAGGACAAGCCTGTAAATAGCATTTATTGCTTCTTAATTACAATTAGTACTTAACCTATAACTATATTGATATTACCATTTTATAAAACAAAACTAAAGCCTTTCAATAAATTATAAAGTAACTCAGGATATTTTGCAATTTTGTATAAAATCTCTATTGTTTAATAATATTGAAAAATAATTTTTTATATTTAAAACTTGTACAAGTTTCTGCTGTTGGGGGTGCCCAGTTCCCACCCAACCAGCCACCCATTAAGCCTGCAGTCGCCGCCGACCAATCGCTGTATAGCACAGTAAAAACTTTGACATCGACGGCCAGAATGATTGCTATAACCCCCGAGAATTTGTGAGAATTCTGAAAATTCTTTACGAAGCGAAGTTGCTAACCACGACATCACTGTGAACGCGGCCACGCTTTCAGACCTACTGTCAGCACCTGCTCCACCTGCTGTCAGCTCCTGCTCCACCTGCTGTCAGCACCTGCTCCACCTGCTGTCAGCACCTGCTCCACCTGCTGTCAGCTCCTGCTCCACCTGCTGTCAGCACCTGCTCCACCTGCTGTCAGCTCCACCTGCTGTCAGCTCCTGCTTCACCTGCTGTCAGCACCTGCTCCACCTGCTGTCAGCACCTGCTCCACCTGCTGTCAGCTCCTGCTCCACCTGCTGTCAGCACCTGCTCCACCTGCTGTCAGCACCTGCTCCACCTGCTGTCAGCTCCTGCTCCACCTACTGTCAGCACCTGCTCCACCTGCTGTCAGCTCCTGCTCCACCTGCTGTCAGCTCCTGCTCCACCTGCTGTCAGCACCTGCTCCACCTGCTGTCAGCTCCTGCTGCACACGTTTGTCCAGCTGTTGCTGACCCTTCACCCGTGCCAGTGGTGAATTATGCTGCAATGTCTGACCCTCTAGAGTATGAAGACTCTTATGCTGCTACTCGACCTTCAAGAGCTCTACCTCCGCGATCCACCACCTCTGCTCTCTACTCATCGACGTGTCTGTTGGAGCACCACCTCCTCCTTCACGGCACTGCACCACCACCACAAGGCCAACACGAAGTCAGACCACCAAGACCGACAAGCCCAAGAAGACCAAAGATCAGAATTTGCTGAAATCGTAGACAAAAAGACTACTAACAAAATGATTTAACGTCAACATCTGAAATCAACCCTCAACTGCCAGCTGCTTGCGACCCCAGTCCCTGTGTGCACTGCAAATGACGCCCCACTCAACCCACTTCACTCTACTCACGTTCAAATCCGCGGTGGTTGGGCCACCGATCTTTCATCTCCCCCTCTTCACCTCGTCTCCAGTTCCTCGCTCAAGATCTCTGCATCCTCACCCCGTGCTTGCCAGCTCTTTGGACATTTTCAAGTTTCAAGAATAGAACACGGAAACTTCAATCTAAAAGTTTTGAGTGTATTAACACAAAATTAAGAGAATATATGGGGAGGTAAATGTAAGGGCACAATTAAGTGTATATATGTACTATGCAGACAGTCAGGAATGTACTTATTGCATTTAGTATTGAAACGTACTGTCTATTCGGAGGAAGGGTTGATATATGAAATTACCCACGACAAACCTTAACAGTCGAGTCCCCAAGGGCCAAATTTGTATATACGTAATACATTTATAACAGACAAGCGCTGTTATGAATGCCTGAGGCATGTCACCAGTAGCAAGACTCCATCTTCAATGTTTAGAGCCCGTGATAGTGTTATCTTGCAGTTCTTAATACTAGTGTTACGTTAGACCTGGGGCAGAGTGCAAGAGCCATCATCATTACCTAGCCTCAGAACTTTACATTTATCAGTATGCATATTAGTGGCTTTACAAGAATGTATAAACATCAGTGCTAAGTATTCTCATAAACCCAATGTACCTTCTTGTATATATATAAATAAATACAATATAAATAAATTAAATTGACAACCTGGTATTAAATTGGAGCTGCCTCGAATTTATAAAAATAGGAGCTTCCTCGTTTGGATCTACAGGCTCCTGCAGTTTCCTTAATTTATTTATTTATTTATATATATACAAGACGGTACATTGGGTTTATGAGAGTACATATAATTGATGTACTCAATTATATGTACTATGGCTGCTGCAAAGTCTGGAGGGTTAGGATAACATCATAGATAAAAACAGATAGTGTCACGATCATCAGAATGAATGTTTATGTGATAGTATTGTTTATGATCATGATAAGTGTTATCTGCCCAAAACGCTAAGCATATTAGTGGCTTTACAAGAATGTTAAAACATTAATTATATGTACTCTCATACACCCAATGTACCGTCTTGTATATATATATATAAATAAATAAATTAAGGAAACTGCAGGAGCCTGTAGATCCAAACGAGGAAGCTCTTATTTTTATAAATTCGAGGCAGCTCCAATTTAATACCAGGTTGCTAATTTAATTTATTTATATTGTATTTATTTATATATATACAAGAAGGTACATTGGGTTTATGAGAATACATATAATTAATGTTTTAACATTCTTGTAAAGCCAGTAACTGCAGAAGGTCTATTGGCCCATACGAGGCAGCTCCTGTTTAATAACCACCCAATCCCACTCATATACTTGTCCAACCCGCGCTTGAAACAATCGAGGGACTCCACCTCCACCACGTTACGCGGCAATTGGTTCCACAAATCAACAACCCTGTTACTGAACCAGTATTTACCCAAGTCTGTCCTAAATCTAAACTCATCCAATTTATACCCATTGTTTCGTGTTCTGTCTTGCGTTGATATTTTTAATACCCTATTAATATCCCCCCTGTTATGTCCATTCATCCACTTGTGAACCTCTTAAAACAATCGAGGGTCTCCACCTCCACCACGTTATGCGGTAATTGGTTCCACAAATCCTGTTACCGAAAAAAATATTTACCCAGGTAAAAAATCAGTGCATGAATGTTCGTAATAAGGCAAATAGGACACTGGGATTTATTAATCGCAGCGTTAGTAACAAGACACCTGGTGTGGTTCTTCAGCTATATCTTGCTCTAGTTAGGCCCCATTTAGATTATGCAGTTCAGTTTTGGTCGCCGTATTATAGAATGGATATAAATTCACTTGAACGTGTCCAGCGTAGGATGACTAAGTTAATTCCCCAAATTAGAAACTTGTCATATGAAGAAAGATTGACAAAGCTAAATTGCATTTTCTAGAAAGGCGAAGAATTATGGGTGACATGATAGAGGTGTACAAGTGGTTGAATGGATACAACAAAGGAGATAATAATAGGGTATTAAAAGTGTCAACACAAGACAGAATACGATAGCAGATGTCAGACTCAATCGTGTCATGTTTCTGGTCAAAGAAAAACTAGCTCCTGTGCTTTGCTTAGAATATTTTTAAAGAAGTTATATTTTGAAACCAAATCGAAATCCGTGTTCACATCCCCCATCGCTGGGTTCCCGTCTCCCTCCAAGATCGGCCTGCCCACCATGCCCAGAATTTTCCAATCTATTTCACCCAAAAATGTTCTTAGGCCATTAAAATTAGCAGTCTCCGTGGTGTAGTGGTAAGACACTCGCCTGGCGTTTCGCGAGCGCTATGTCATGGGTTCGTATCCTGGCCGGGGAGGATTTACTGGGCGCAATTCCTTAACTGTAGCCTCTGTTTAACGCAACAGTAAAATGTGTACTTGGTTGTAACAACTATTCTTCGCGGCAGGGGATCGTATTCCAGGGACCATAGGATTAAGGACCTGCCCGAAACGCTACGCGTACTAGTGGCTGTACAAGAATGTAACAACTCTTGTATATATCTCAAAAAAAAAAAAAATCAGCTTTTCGGAAATCTTGGGAGCGTCTTTACCCGCCCATCTCGGCGCCGGGTGCCACATTATTATTATTATTAACATCTTTATTGACAAAATTAATTACAAATTTGCCTAATCTGAGGATTTCAATTAAGTCTTATTAAAGTGAGGATAATGCTGGTATTCACTGCCACGCAGGACAGAGGGTCATACACAAGACAATAGGTCTAAACCAGCACATATATATCATGGTTACAATCAATGTTTTACTGTACGAATATGTAAAAACAGCTTTCTATTGCGCACTGCCACACAAGGGCAGGGATGGGTTCATAAGTAATGGAGCTTAGTAGCCTCTCACAAGGTATCTTGCCAAAGAAATGGACACAAAGTCTCATAATACCAATTCCTAAACCTAACTCTCAAAAATTCAGGCCCATTTCCCTTACATCTTGCATGTGTAAAGTCTTGGAGAGAATTGTTCTCAGTCGTGTCATGTTTCAGGTCAAAGAAAAACTGGCCCCAAACCTATATGGGTTCATGGCCAAGTGTAGCACACAAACATGCTTTGCTGAATACTTTGTACACTCCCAGGATGGGACACAGGCAGCCTTTATTGACCTAAAGTCAGCTTTCGATGTAGCGAATGGCGAAATAATATTAGAGCAACTTGCTGAATTTGGAATCAAAGGTAATCTTCTGAGTTGGATAAAGAGCTACCTATCCAACAGGCGTGCTAGTGTCCTATTTAAAGGAGTTAAAAGTACAAGAACATGTACGAATAAGCCACTGGGTACTACTCTTTCAAGCTTGGCAAAATGATATCCAGAGACACTGCAGTAGCCATACACAGACTCAGACTTGGTTACAAGTGCTGCTGGGAGGTAATGAACCCAATAGTTAAAGAGTGTCACATCTGTGGAACAGAAGCAGAGGCGCCACTATTGCACTACTTACTGGAATGTGAAGCTACTGAACCCCTGCGCATCAAACTCAACATTAATCCAACGACAGCAGCTGCATTAGATGCACATTCCACCGCGACTACAATGATTAGAAAAGCTGTTGAAGAATGGGACTCATTAGTGAACATTCTGCATCTATATCTGCCACCAAGATAATAAAATAAAATGTTTATTCAGGTAAGGTACATACATACAAGAGATTTTACATAATTTGATCAATTTATAGATAGAGCTAGTACATACAATGCCTAAAGCCACTATTACACAAAGCGTTTCGGGCAGAACAGGTTTTATAATGTTAATAAAACAAGACTAAAACCAGAGCACTAAAACAGAAGCGACAAATAAGCAGGGAAAAGGGAGGAATCCCCTCCTCCAAACTTAGACCCAAATATAATAGAAACAAGGTTATTACGTATAACCAAACTCAATTACGGGCTCGCCATAGGCCGTGCTACATGGACACTTCGTTCTGAGCAGCTAAATCTGAAACAACAACAACAACAACATGCAAGAACAGAAACATTCGAACTAGGCACACCTCAAGGTGGTGTCCTAAGCCCTATGCTCTTCAATATACTTCAGCACAAACTTATCCATGACATACCTGTACAACCTACTGAAACTGTTATATGTTATGCTGATGATATTTGTATTATGGCACACAGTAAACCAAGGCTACAAGTGTTACTTGATCCATTCTCCAAGAAAGTAGTAGAATGTGGCCTCATAATCTCTGTTGATAAAACAAGGGTTCTTATTCCCCATTCTCTTCATGCTAACTATACTATTAATGGAGTGCCCGTGGAGACTTGTGAGTCTTATAAATATCTTGGAGTCGAGGTTAATGATACAAATCTCATCAGCAACCTGCGTAAAAAACTTGTTGAGCGTCTTAAACCTCTCAGAACTCTTGTTGGCAAAGGATTTGGCATTAACATAAAATATGCTCGTAGTTTTTATATTGCCTTTACACGATCTGTTGTTGATTATTATGCCTTGCATCTTCTTAATTTTTCTCCTAAACAATTACAAGGCCTAGATGTAGTACAGAATGATGCCATGCGCATCATCCTGGGTTGTCTTAGAACTGTCAGAATTGTTAACATGAGAAAGGAACTAAACTTACCTTCCATTTACGAAAGAATAGTTCTACTTAGTACTATGTTTTGCGCCAAAACTTTGAAAAATAATGGTCCCCCAGCTCTATTAAAATTAAATTGAGATCCATTCTAAACAATTCTGACTGTTCCCTCAATCCGCCGCAAAAAGCTCCCTACAGTGTGTGGCTCAGTTGTTGTGCCTATAATCTTCAGAAACTGAATGTGTCTCTTAACCCTGATAAAACTGTTCACTATATTCCCCCTTGGAAAGATGTGGAGGTCTCTCTGCATTATACTCCCATCAGTGTAAAACAAATGTATAACACTGACATTTTGAGATGTATAACATTAGGAGCTATTGACAGTCATCTTCACAATCTCAAACCGACTGAATCCTATGCCTTTACTGATGGCTCTGTGCAGTTAGGCACTGGTAGAACAGGTTGTGCATGTGCAGTGTATAAAGGGAATGAAATGGTCATATCTAGTACACAGAGACTGAACAACTGGGCAAGCACGACACAGACCGAGCTATTGGGTATTTATCTAGCCACTGCATACCTTAAGCTCAATGGTGGTGGAGTTATTTTCTGTGACTCTAAAAGTGCTCTGCAGTCCTTAAATAACCCATCACAATGTATGTCTGAAGTAGCTTGTAATATTAAATGGAATGTAATTTTTGCCAATGATAATAACTATTGTCTAAAATTTGTGTGGATCCCATCCCATGTTGGAGTTGGAAAACATGACTTTGTAGATCAATTGGCCAATGAGGCTTGCAGGAAAGAAAACATTGATTATGACTTTGCATTATCTAATGCAATTATTAGAAACATACAAATTAAAGAAATTAATTCAGATTTAGAAGAACTAAGAAATGACCAGAGACCTGAAAGCTGCAGTATTAAAAGCTTCAACATATATACAGCTGACCTACCCCAACCCCAACATGGAGAATACATCACATACGCTGACGATGTCACCCAAATAATATGCCAACCGGGCCCATCAAAGCCGCTACTACCCGACAAGACCAAGGCGGCAATTGAACTCATAAACAACTTTGAGAAGCAATGGAAAATTAGCACCAACAAACAAAAGTTTTAGATAATACACATTGCGAAAAGAAACCCGGACCCCATCATCCTTGACAACCATCCGATCCAATATGCGGAGGTAGGCAGAATACTGGGACTTATGATAAATAGAACAGGGATACAAATTCATGTAAGGGACCGACTAAACAGAGCCAAAGCAGCCTTAGGAAAACTGAGAAGATTCCGAAGCCTCAGTACTAACATTCAGATCCACCTATATAAGGCTCTAGTTCGGCCGCATCTAGAGTATCCCCCAGTACCACTACACACCATAAAGAAAACTAACATGCAGAAACTGCAAGCAGTGCAAAATAAGGCGCTAAGGAGAGCAGCAAAACACCGTCCACCATATGACCAGACAATCCAGGAGCTCCACGAACTCCTGAACATACAGTCACTAAACATCAGACTGCAGCACCAAGCCATCAGGGTGTGGAACACCATCGAAATGTTAGAGGACCCAGTGTTAGAAAGATTACTCCAAGATGAGACGCCCCGCTCCCACAGCTGGTGGCCCAAGATGAGACGCCCCGCTCCCACAGCTGGTGGCCCAAGATGAGACGTCCCGCTCCCACAGCTGGTGGCCCAAGATGAGACGCCCCACTCCCACAGCTGGTGGCCCAAGATGAGACGCCCCACTCCCACAGCTGGTGGCCCAAGATGAGACGCCCCGCTCCCACAGCTGGTGGCCCAAGATGAGACGCCCCACTCCCACAGCTGGTGGCCCAAGATGAGACGCCCCGCTCCCACAGCTGGTGGCCCAAGATGAGACGCCCCACTCCCACAGCTGGTGGCCCAAGATGAGATGCCCCACTCCCACAGCTGGTGGCCCAAGGTGAGATGCCCCACTCCCACAGCTGGTGGCCCAAGATGAGACGCCCCGCTCCCACAGCTGGTGTCCCAAGATGAGACACCCCGCTCCCACAGCTGGTGGCCCAAGATGAGACGCTCCACTCCCACAGCTGGTGGCCCAAGATGAGATGCCCCACTCCCACAGCTGGTGGCCCAAGATGAGACGCCCCGCTCCCACAGCTGGTGGCCCAAGATGAGACGCCCCACTCCCACAGCTGGTGCTCCAAGATGAGATGCCCCACTCCCACAGCTGGTGGCCCAAGATGAGACGCCCCGCTCCCACAGCTGGTGGCCCAAGATGAGACGCCCCACTCCCACAGCTGGTGGCCCAAGATGAGACGCCCCGCTCCCACAGCTGGTGGCCCAAGATGAGACGCACCACTCCCACAGCTGGTGGCCCAAGATGAGACGCCCCGCTCCCACAGCTGGTGGCCCAAGATGAGACGCCCCACTCCCACAGCTGGTGGCCCAAGATGAGACGCCCCGCTCCCACAGCTGGTGGCCCAAGATGAGACGCCCCACTCCCACAGCTGGTGCTCCAAGATGAGATGCCCCACTCCCACAGCTGGTGGCCCAAGATGAGACGCCCCGCTCCCACAGCTGGTGGCCCAAGAGCCTCGATTCGCTAGATGAAAACCCCGCCCCACAGTACATAATTCAGAGATGAATTACTGACCAGATATCTTTCCCCCAATAATTGGAAAAATTGAGTATGTATGTGTATAGTTGTGTATATGCATATGTATATAAGCATATATAGAAATGTGTATGTATGAACAAGTTGTCGGAAAATCCGACACCATTTAATAATCATACAGATAATAGCTGTATTGTATAAACAAGTTACCCATAGAAAACGTAACTTGTAGTGGAATTACCATCTAAAGAAAACGGGATATCATCACCACATACTATTATAAATCACCACCTATTATGGTGGGAATTATTCTTAAATACATTAGTCTTTGGACTTTACCATCATAAAAACATCTCATATAAATTAACTTAATTATCAATATTAAAGTAGAGTAAATGTGACCCTTCTATCACTTTCTGAAATGTGGACAATGTAAGCCAGGCGTCAGAGGGAGGAAGGAGGGCAGCCATTGTTTATACGAGACCAGAGGCTCACACGGGAGCAAATTCGGCTCCTGTTAAATTTACTTGGACGTAGTGTTATGGAAACCAAAGGTGTACCATTGTCAACACGCTGTCTACAAATTCAAGTTAAGTGTCTATCCGAAACCCGTTTATCATTCATTTATGGCCATTAATGTCAGGATATAGGGTGACCCGGTTAGATCACGTGGAAGCCTCAAACTAAAGGTAATTAAGCCAGGTCTTTATTGTTCCATGTACAATGTTTCTCTGAAATACCTGTCATATACTAGGTTTCTGGCTTCACAGCTAGCGCCCTTTTAACAGGTTAAGACGAGGAAGCATGTTTGTGCTTCAGTTACCAGCACGTGGACGCTACCTCAAAGAGGGAAAATGTGGTCTACATCCTGGTTATACCTGCTGTACAAATAAGATAAGGAACCTTTTCAATGTATGTAGTTAATTCTGCAGTTTGATTGGCTGCATATATATAAACTAATAAACCCCCCCTAATGTGTAGAGGATCGATTTGTGAGATTAAGAGATTATTGCAGAAATACAGTCCACTTATCATTATACAAATTGCTATCGAAGTATATAAATTAACGTAAATATAAATTCATATAAATTAAATAAATATAAATCTCACAGGTCGGTTCCCACACAAGTCGATAAATAATAATAATAAAACAAAGAGCCTTAAACAGAACAACATGTGTGGAAGCATCGGAGTGTGTATATATGAATGCTACACAGTATTCATCTATGGACATCCATATATGGTGAAACACATGTGAAGAACCTCTCACACACTCACAGCTCCCTGGCAAGAGGGAGCCAGCTTAGCTTAGCTGCCAACACCCACACATGGTGTCAGCAAGACGGACAGCCCGCCGCCTGCTTTCATACCTCTCACTGTATTTCCCACTTCTATACTTCCCTTCACCTGTGCCTCTCCTTCTTCTTTACTCCTCCCCCCCCCCCCCCAAAAAAAAAGAAAAAAAGCTATGACAACTTTTGTAATAATAGGTATTTGTATGGTCAGCTCAGTAACCGGACCAGGCAATGTGATGTAGTCATTGGGCGAATTCGCCTTGGCTATAGGCACATCTGGGTGGCACAGTGCATGTCTGGCCTTGGCTATAGGCACATCTGGGTGGCACAGTGCATGTCTGGCCTTGGCTATAGGCACATCTGGGTGGCACAGTGCATGTCTGGCCTTGGCTATAGGCACATCTGGGTGGCACAGTGCATGTCTGACCTTGGCTATAGGCACATCTGGGTGGCACAGTGCATGTCTGACCTTGGCTATAGGCACATCTGGGTGGCACAGTGCATGTCTGGCCTTGGCTATAGGCACATCTGGGTGGCACAGTGCATGTCTGGCCTTGACTATAGGCACATCTGGGTGGCACAGTGCATGTCTGGCCTTGACTATAGGCACATCTGGGTGGCACAGTGCATGTCTGGCCTTGGCTATAGGCACATCTGGGTGGCACAGTGCATGTCTGACCTTGGCTATAGGCACATCTGGGTGGCACAGTGCATGTCTGGCCTTGGCTATAGGCACATCTGGGTGGCACAGTGCATGTCTGGCCTTGGCTATAGGCACATCTGGGTGGTACAGTGCATGTCTGGCCTTGGCTATAGGCACATCTGGGTGGCACAGTGCATGTCTGGCCTTGGCTATAGGCACATCTGGGTGGCACAGTGCATGTCTGGCCTTGGCTATAGGCACATCTGGGTGGCACAGTGCATGTCTGGCCTCGGCTATAGGCACTTCTGGGTGGCACAGTGCATGTCTGGCAGGTGTGGCTTGCTCCGGCCGGCGGGGTGGTCGGTCTCCACCCCTCCCGTGGTGGGGACCGAAGCCCGCACCGCCTCCCCTACCCACCCAGGGTCAACAATAACCCCTCCCTCAGGGTCTACCCCCAGGGAGGGAAGGTATCAGTGAAGGCGCGGGCAATTTAACGCTCTGTAGAGCGCCAGCCTCCACCACAACAAATAGATTTGCAACAACAGCAAACTCGGGTACGTGAGTTAGAAGAGATTCGCCGTCGGCATCAAGCTGATACGTTGACAGTTGAGGTGACGCACGAGCACAAGCTGAAGGAAGTATGGCAACACTGTCATCTTGAAGATCAATTCAATAGCTTTCTTTATTATGCACCCTATACCCATCCCGTGGGCGGTGGTGGAAAGGGTTACAGAGGCACATGATGTGTTCAGGAACTGTACCACAGAGTTCGTGTTCGGCAACTTTACAGTCGTGTGCTCCACACCCACCCAACTGGGCGGCAGCTTTACAGTCGTGTGCTCCACACCCACCCAACTGGGCGGCAACTTTACAGTCGTGTGCTCCACACCCACCCAACTGGGCGGCAGCTTTACAGTCGTGTGCTCCACACCCACCCAACTGGGCGGCAGCTTTACAGTCGTGTGCTCCACACCCACCCAACTGGGCGGCAGCTTTACAGTCGTGTGCTCCACACCCACCCAACTGGGCGGCAGCTTTACAGTCGTGTGCTCCACACCCACCCAACTGGGCGGCAGCTTTACAGTCGTGTGCTCCACACCCACCCAACTGGGCGGCAGCTTTACAGTCCTGTGCTCCACACCCACCCAACTGGGCGGCAGCTTTACAGTCATGTGCATGCATTACCTACATTAAACAATTTTGGATACTTCGCTAAGATTCCTGGCAGCACATCATTATGAATGAAGTACTTACACATTTCTTGGACACTATTGATGGTGTTATCTCTGAATTCCGCGATTTTTTCACATTTTCACATTATATAATGACGCAAAGTATGAGAATAGTTCTGCTGACAGAGTTTACATTTAGTCAAATCTACATCAGCAGATGTTACAAACTCCCAGAGGTACTTGTAGTCGAGCCTAAGCCTAGCAGTGGTAACATCTAGAAGTCTGCTAACATTATTGGATGACCCATAGACGTGCGGCACTTCCTGCATAATAGAATGATGATAGATGGAGCAAGTAAGTAATAATCAAAGAAGGCATCAAGCCGGGAAGGTTATGTAGCGACTGGTTTGAATTTCACTTTGTCTCAAGTCTCGAGATTTTGTTGATGTTCCCGGAATATTGCTGCCCTCAGGCTGCTCAACAGCTGTCCAAGATGGTAATCAATTCCTTCTTTACGAGCAAAAGTCTTGGCCAACTCATCAGTTCTATCGTGCATTCGGAGACCAATATGGGAAGGAATCCACAGGAGACAAACTCTGACTCCATCAGTGATTATTTCACCATATATGTGTCTAACTTCAGACACAAGGACGTCTCAGTTATGCCTTGGGGAGCTGAGGGCAGTCAAGGATGACAAGGAGTCACTTACAATTAGTGTGTCAACTTTGGATTCATATTCGCGCTCGAGTGCAAGGATTATGGCAACCAATTCTGTCTGAAGAGTGGACACCATAGATGTAAAGTGCCTTGTATAGTGACTGTTGTGAGCCTCTTGTTGAATCACTTGTGATTCAAAAGATTATCGATGTGTATATGTATTTGTGTAAATGATTATATATTATATATTATATATTATATATATATATATATATATATATATATATATATATATATATATATATATATATACACACAACTTTAGAACACTTTCCACTTGGAAAGTGTTCTAAAGTTGTATACTTGACTCTCGTGTTTAGGAGAGTTGTGCCATATATATATATATATATATATATATATATATATATATATAATGTATATATAACATTAATAATTGTGTAACTAGCTTCAAAATATTGTCACTTGGTAAGGTAAACGAACTCTGGGGTACAGTTCCTGAACATTATGTGCCTCTGTAACCCTTTCCACCACCGCACACGGGATGGGTATGGGGTGCATAATAAAGAAATTGAATTGGCACTTTAACAGAATTTTCTCCTACTGGTCTATTCCATTCTATGCTAAATCTGATTTCTTTGTGATCACTGTTCCCTAGCTCACTCCCTATTTCGATGTCATTAATTTGTGTTTCCCAGTTAGTTAACACTAAATCTAAAATATTATTTTCCCGTGTTGGTTCCTTAATGTGTTGCGTAAGAAAGCAATCGTCAATTAATTCTAGAAAATCTTCTGCTTCATTATTCCCTGTTCTGTTCAACCAGTTTATTCCACTAAAATTAAAGTCACCCATGACGTAAATACTGTTAGATCTAGATGCCCTAGATATTTCATCCCATAGATGCTTTGCTTCCATTCTGTCTAAATTTGGTGGCCTATATATAACTCCTATTATAATATTATTTGCTTTTTCGTTTAATTCTATCCATATAGTTTCTGTGTGTAGCTCAGTTTGGATTCCTTCTTTGAGACTACATTTCAAATTGTCCCTAACGTATATGGCTACTCCCCCTCCTCGTCTAATATATCTATCTGTGTGAAATAGTTTAAATCCATTTATCTGATATTCAGCTAATAGTTCTCTATTTTCTACATTCATCCACGTTTCGGTAAGTGCAATAATATCTATTTTTTCCGAGCAGACAAGAGCATTTAAATAGTTTGTTTCTTAGACTTCTACTGTTAGTGTAATATACCCTAAGTGAATTGTTATTTTGAGGCCCTTCTCTTTCCCTGATCATTTTGCCAGTTTGTTCCCCCACGAACACATACTTTTATTACCTCCTTCCTCCAAATCAATTCCCATACCACTATCTACTAACAGTTTAAACCCAAACAAACACCTCTAACCACTGGTTCCAACGAGTTCGCAACAGCAACAACCCCAGCCCTCGATAGATGCACCCCATCACGAGCATACATTTCATTTCTTCCATAGAAGTGTTCCCAGTTGTCTATGAAAGATATTGCATTTGATTTACAATATGTGTCCAGCCGGCAATTGACACCAAGTGCCCTCGACATCCATTCATTTCCCACTCCCTTTCTTGGAAGAATGCCACATATGATCGGGATTCCTCCCTTGCTCCTAACTAATTCAATTGCTGATTTATACCTCTGAATCAGTTCCTCACTCCTAACTCGTCCAACATCATTTCCACCGACACTGATACAAATAATGGGTTTGTTCCCATTTCCAGCCATAATATCATTCATGTTGTTAACAATATCACCAATTCCAGCTCCCAGATAGCAGACCCTTAACCTGTTCCCCGCCTGTCTCTGCCACAAAAAGTTCTATCCAAACACTGGGAATCTCCCAAAAGCAAAATTCGCTTAGGTACTTCCTTTACTTTCTGAGGACTTTGAGGGACCTGCGCTGCCTTCGTTGTCTTCCCTATCGAGCCAACTGCCGGCTCACCACAGCACTCGTCTTCCAACATGGCGAATGAGTTAGAAGTCCTTAGGAGATCTGTAGGTGGCTTTCTCAGAGTCTTCTTAAGACCCCCCCCCGGTCCTTTACGACATTCCAAGACGAAGACTTTCTACTGCTCCTCTTCTCATTTGCTTTCCCTTGACGTTGTTTCGTCTGTCTTGGCTCCATCATGTGTCGGAGCTCCTCCCGCAGAGTGTCCACCTCTGCCCTCAGAGCTCCACTCAGCTCCCTCACTAGCACCAGTTCACTCACCACAACTTCCATTTTCAGTGTCAGGACAATTGGAGCTCCAGCTACACACCCTTTCTTGAGCTGGACGGTAGAGCGACAGTCTCGCGTCATGCAGGTCAGCGTTCAATCCCCGACTGTCCAAGTGGTTGGGCACCATTCCTTACCCCCCGTCCCATCCCAAGTCCTGATCCCCTTCCTAGTGCTATATAGTCGTAATGACTTGGGGCTTTCCCCCGATAGTTCCCTTCCCTACACCCCCCCCCCTCTACCTAATCTAACAGATAATTTTAAGTAGTTATTTTGTAGCAAAATTTGAAGAATGTTAACAGGTTCATTGTAAAAAAATTTGAACATTAATAGGTACATTATAGTAAAATTTGCACTCAACGTATCAACCAAGATATAAGATGATAACAGTGATTACAATGGTGAGGTTATATGGCTTAGGCCTATATATTGGGGGCGCGGGTAGCACACAGTGTGAGTGTGGAGCATTAGGTACGAACTGTGTGGAGGAATTTATGGACTTTTTGGTTTTACTTTTGAATAATGGGTAAGTTGGACAGCTTTTTAATTCATCAGGGAGTGAGTTCCACAGACCAGGTCCTTTTATTTGCATAGTGTTTACACAGATTAAGTGTTTCTATATTCTCTGTTATATTCTCACATTCTTCTGTATTCTCTGTTAACCCCCAATGTAACTTCTTGTGTGTGTGTGTGTGTGTGTGTGTGTATATATATATATATATATATATATATATATATATATATATATATATATATAAATAAATAAATAAATAAATAAATAAATAAATAAATAAATAAATAAATAAATAAATAAATAAATAAATAAATAAATAAATAAATAAATAAATAAATAAATAAATAAATAAATAAATAAATAAATAAATAAATAAATAAATAAATAAATAAATAAATAAATAAATAAATAAATAAATAAATAAATAAATAAATAAATAAATAAATAAAGTTTGACTCTGGGGATATCAAAGAGATATTTATGTCTGGTGTGGTGACCATTGCCTCAATTACATCTGTCAAGGAAGAGTTTTAGATCAGAATTTGCATTTATGATCAAGGTTTTGTACATGTATATGGCACAAGAGAATGTTTGGAGTGTGTTAATGTTTATCATGTTTAGTGATGTTAAACAGAAGGGTTGTATCTATTACATGTCTATAAGACTGTCTATTAAACGAGATGTCAATATACTCAGGACATTACTAACAACACAACAATAGTGGTTATATTTCCCTCCGGTGTCAGAGAAACACACATCGTCTTGAGGTTATCTTGAGATGATTTCAGGGCTTAGCGTCCCCGCGGCCCGGTCCTCGACCAGGCCTCCTTTTTGTTACACACCCCCCTGGAAGCAGCCCGAAGCAGCTGTCTAACTCCCAGGTACCTATTTACTGCACATAGGTCTAAATAAAACTTTCTGTAAGAAGAGTTATCAACATGCGTGAGAGATGTCGACGTCTGTGTTGAGAGGCCGGCCACTTGTGAGGGACAGTAGCCAGGTGTGGATACCTGCCCACACCTGCCTGGCCCGAGGTACAAGAGGCCGGCCACTTGTGAGGGACAGTAGCCAGGTGTGGATACCTGCCCACACCTGCCTGGCCCGAGGTACAAGAGGCCGGCCACTTGTGAGGGACAGTAGCCTGGTGTGGATACCTGCCCACACCTGCCTGGCCCGAGGTACAAGAGGCCGGCCACTTGTGAGGGACAGTAGCCAGGTGTGGATACCTGCCCACACCTGCCTGGCCCGAGGTACAAGAGGCCGGCCACTTGTGTGGGACAGTAGCCAGGTGTGGATACCTGCCCACACCTGCCTGGCCCGAGGTACAAGAGGCCGGCCACTTGTGTGGGACAGTAGCCAGGTGTGGATACCTGCCTGGCCCGAGGTACAAGAGGCCGGCCACTTGTGTGGGACAGTAGCCAGGTGTGGATACCTGCCTGGCCCGAGGTACAAGAGGCCGGCCACTTGTGAGGGACAGTAGCCAGGTGTGTACACCTGCCTACACCTGCCTGGCCCGAGGTACAAGAGGCCGGCCACTTGTGTGGGACAGTAGCCAGGTGTGGATACCTGCCCACACCTGCCTGGCCCGAGGTACAAGAGGCCGGCCACTTGTCTGGGACAGTAGCCAGGTGTGGATACCTGCCCACACCTGCCTGCCCGAGGTACAAGAGGCCGGCAACTTGTTTGGGACAGTAGCCAGGTGTGGACACCTGCCCACACCTGCCTGGCCCGAGGTACAAGAGGCCGGCCACTTGTGTGGGACAGTAGCCAGGTGTGTACATCTGCCCACACCTGCCTGGCCCGAGGTACAAGAGGCCGGCCACTTGTGTGTGGCAGTAGCCAGGTGTGGACACCTGCCCACACCTGCCTGGCCCGAAGTACAAGAGGCCGGCCACTTGTGTGGGATAGTAGCCAGGTGTGGACACCTGCCTGGCCCGAGGTACAAGAGGCCGGCCACTTGTGTGGGACAGTAGCCAGGTGTGGATACCTGCCCACACCTGCCTGCCCGAGGTACAAGAGGCCGGCAACTTGTTTGGGACAGTAGCCAGGTGTGGACACCTGCCCACACCTGCCTGGCCCGAGGTACAAGAGGCCGGCCACTTGTGTGGGACAGTAGCCAGGTGTGTACATCTGCCCACACCTGCCTGGCCCGAGGTACAAGAGGCCGGCCACTTGTGTGTGGCAGTAGCCAGGTGTGGACACCTGCCCACACCTGCCTGGCCCGAAGTACAAGAGGCCGGCCACTTGTGTGGGATAGTAGCCAGGTGTGGACACCTGCCTGGCCCGAGGTACAAGAGGCCGGCCACTTGTGAGGGACAGTAGCCAGGTGTGGATACCTGCCCACACCTGCCTGGCCCGAGGTACTAGAGGCCGGCCACTTGTGTGTACTCACCTATTTGTGCTTGCGGGGGTTGAGCTTTGGCTCTTTGGTCCCGCCTCCAGGTGTGGACACCTGCCCACACCTGCCTGGCCCGAGGTACAAGACGCCGGCCACTTGTGTATGGCAGTAGCAAGGTGTGTACATCTGCCCACACCTGCCTGGCCCGAGGTACAAGAGACCGGCCACTTGTGTGTGGCAGTAGCCAGGTGTGGACACCTGCCCACACCTGCCTGGCCCGAGGTACTGGCACCCGACCGTCAACATCTGGGCGAGTTACACCTGCCGTCCAGGGTGTATGTATCCTCAACATGACACATGTGGCCATAGCTGATATGTTGCAGGATTATATATAAATAATGGGTTTTGGTATGAATGTAAGACCAGCGCTCATGACATTCATACCATAAATTTCGTATGAATTTACGCCCAACCTGTCCTCTTAAAAATAACGTCGCTTTTGGCCGTTTACCCGTATGGCTGAAAGTGGACGTAATTTGAAAATGAAAATAAATTTGAGATTTTTTTTTCAACAGCAGTAAGTTAAGGGTCCTCTGATAGGTTAGGAGGGCAGGAAATACTCATAAACTTTCAAGACGTTATGAAAAACGTTAATTGAAAGTTTCCTCTCCTAGCGTGTCCGAGTGGGCCAGACGACCCAAACAGAAAACGGGACAGTACGTCACTTTTGTGAGTCGATTTCATTTTAAATTACGTCCACTTTTGGCCATAGTGCATACCAGCGAAAAGTGACGTTATATTTTAGAGGTAGCATGATATATTGGTATCATGCTAGACTTGCTTTTCCCTGTTGTAACTTGCTGTTCATCACTTGTACAAGTCAGCAGCTGGAGCTTTGAGGCGGTAGATTGATTACTCATGCATAAGCTGCCTAACGCCTACTTTCTAACTACTATCTAACCTTCATGCTGAACGCGCAGTCAATAAAATATCTTTTCTTAGTTGTTTGTGAATGACAAACGTAAAATTCACAGCGGAACGAATTAATATATTTGTATCTGTGCAAGATTTCCTTTATGGACGCATAAGTGCAAGCCTGTGTCCTTAAGACGGGACACTTTCCTCTAGTAAGTAACTATCAAAAGAGAGCGCCAAGCCAAGGAGACTATGTAGCAACATAAAAGGTGCAGGATATTCAAGAGGTGGTAAATACCCATCTTAAATATCCTAAGGATATTCGGCGAGGCTCTGTCCTGTGTCTTCCCCCTGTGACGTGAAGACATGTGGGCCGGTCCTGGGAGGTAACACCACCTAATGTCACCCAGTATTACCGTTGAAACTCAGTGCTATATTAAATCTGACTGACATAATCGAAACAGAGGAGGACAAGGTACAAGCGCTTATTCAAACTCACGATGAGGAGGTGTTGGAAAGCTGCACACGAGAACAACTTAGTCAGGTGGCCAGCTACTTTGGATTCAAGCTAACAAGCAGCAAAGTAGCAGCTCAGTGTAGGGAGCTACTGGTGAGGCTAGAGGCGCCAGACGGCGCCTCTAACGGCGCGAGAAGATCTCGCAGCAGCTGAGGGCACAATGAGTAGAGCTTACAGCGTGAAGAGCGACGATGTGTTAAGCTCACGTTCAAGCGGGAGTGGGCGTAATATCAACCTTGAGATTTTGAAACTTAAGTATGAAGCCCAAGCCCGACGTGAAGAACATGAAGCCTGACGCCAGGAAGCTGAACATGAAGCCAAAGCCTGATGCACTAAAGCTGAGCGTAAAGCCCAGGCTCGACGCGAGGACCGTAAAGCCCAAGCCCGGATCCAACTACTGGAAGAGAAAAGGAAGAAAGAGATAAGAGAATTGAACGCGGACTAGTGGAACCTAGAAGAGAACGTCAAGCCCTCCCACCAGAGGCACTCATTAAGGAGAGAAACATCCCGACATTCGTGCCACAGAAAGCCGCCGAGACTACTTTCTTGCCATTCGATTACAAACTTTGAGCAGTTTGAGAAGGTGGCCACGGTGAAAGGCTGACCCGAAGTCGAGTTGGCCCAGTTGATCCAAGGAAGACGGACGGGTGAGGACATATAACATGCAGTGGACGAATGCATAGATTATGAAGCCGTTAAGAAAGCCGTGTTGAGATCGTTCCAGCTCACTAAACACAAGGAAGTTTAGAGATCTTGTGAGAACTCCGGGGACAATATTTGTCGAGACAGCCCAAAATCTAGACCAAATGTTCCATAGGTGGTTGAAGGCTGAGGGAACTAAAATGTTTGGGGATCTCAAGCAGTTGATTTAGCTAAAGAAAATCACAGATTTGATACATCCTGACACGAGGCTACGAATCCAGGAAGTCTGAATTAAAGATTTATGAGAGGCAGCTGATAGAGCGGATATGTTGGCCATGGCATACCGTGTGCACAAGGAATATTTGAGGCAGTATAACAAGCAGTATGCTCGACCAGCTCCAGCAAGCCCGAAAAAGCAAGGCTTCTTTAAATCACAGCAGCAGTAGAACAGAAATGAATTTCAGACAACAGTAGAGTGAGAGGAATCTGGAGAAAACAGTCTGAAGCCTAGTAGCAAGAATTCAAAACTGAGCGCGAGGAAGTTTAACAACTTATGGAGGAAATAGAAATTACAATGCAGGATCGTACAAGTCGACTACATGGTCTACGGGAAGAAGGATTATCCTGTGAATGGCCTGCTATAACTGCGGAAAGCAGGGACATTGTGCCTACGAGTGCGATAGACTCAAGAAATTGGTGAGTTTGGCAGTTGTAAAGGCGAGGAAGCCTAATGCAGCCGCAGGCGTGTCAGGGACACGTCAGGAGCCTAGCGGAGCCGACGCTGACCGACGTGCCTTCACGAGTGATGATTTCGCTGTGAAAAACACAAAGTCATGATACAGGACGAACCAGAAGCGGGTTCGAACGAAGTTTCTGCACGAAGAGGTGCATGTTATAATTGTGGAAAGAGTGGTCATTATGCCAGGAAGTGTGACCAGCCAGTGGAAACGGTTGGGCTGGCAGTTTTTTGTTATTATTATTATTTTCTACCACAGACGTGGCCACACATTTACAATGCTAACCAGCATATATATATTTCTTCTGTCCTCCATGGACAGGGTTAGAGAAGTGTTAAACATATAGTTCAAGGGTTTATTGAACACTCAACCACAGAAGGTGATTCGGTGCTTTTAAAATGCTAAGCTAACCTACATACGTAAATACATAGATACACAGATTTACGTATGCCCTACATAAAGTGTTCGATGTGTCTTTTACATAGTGTCACTAATATGCATTTACAAAGGTGAAATGAAATTCTGATCAGCTTCCATACATACTTTATACACATACATGTACACACACACATATACGTACATATACATATATACACACACACATGCATTCACATACATTTGTCTCTTTTACTCTGACAGGGTGAGATAGCTGATAGAGAAACTAGTGTGCAATTAAGCCCTTAATCACTGAAGGTGATTAAGGTGCTTTGGGCTGGCAGTGGCGGAGGCTACGAAGCCTAGTGTGATCCCAGGGATGTCAAGGACGCAAGCAAACCCTGGTAATACAGAACAAGTTCCCCACCCCTTGGTGAGCGAAGGGAACTGTGAGATGCGACTATTTCGAGAGAAAGGTGACTGTGGGCGTGTGCCCGAGCCTTCCTATTAATGATGCAAAGGTTCCTCTTTGAAATGATGTTTATGGAATGACCGTCCTACCGAGGAATGAATGGAGTGCCAGGAGCAATTCCAGTGCACAGGAGGTAGTGGCAATAGTAGGACCACGCTGACAGGAAGCTGGAAAACCTGACCTGAGTGGCTTGGGGTCGAGCAGGAGACTGATAAGTCCATGTGAGCCAGGGGCAGGAAGAGAAATAAATTTAGTGGTAAAGCCTCATGAAGCTCACAAGCAGGAGGTTACAGGAGTCGTCAGAAGAGCTGATGTGAATGTAGCTGTGGTCGAGCGGACGAATGATGGCCAGGATGCGAGATACTGGAGACGAGGCAAGAGGAGCCGAGCGGACAGCACGCTGGACTTGTGATCCTGTGGTCCTGGGTTCGATCCCAGGCGCCGGCGAGAAACAATGGGCAGAGTTTCTTTCACCCTATGCCCCTGTTACCTAGCAGTAAAATAGGTACCTGGGTGTTAGTCAGCTGGCACGGGCTGCTTCCTGGGGGTGGAGGCCTGGTCGAGGACCGGGCCGCGGGGACACTAAAAAGCCCCAAAATCATCTCAAGATAACTCAAGATAACTCAAGGACGGGCGTAGGAGCACATCAGGGCAACCGTTTGGTCCACAATGGACGAATAGCAGAGGAGGATGTACAGCATGTTGGTGGGGGACGGAAGAAAGCAATGGCAGGTAGCATGGGTAATTGCCCTGTCGACAAGGAATGACATAATTTCAAGGATTTCCCACCACAAACGGTTAGGAGGACATGTTCGCGACGTAGTAATTTCAAACCTGGAAACCTAACTCGAAATAAATATGCCACGGTCACAGAGATGACCAGAAGATATGCTGGATCAGCTGATGACTCGGGGTCGTGGCGGCATGTTAACTGCTGTGACCGGAGGGAGGAACCCTCACTTTAAATCAAGAGGAAAGGGTTAAAATGCTTGTGTGACGCGAGATAAGGAACGCCAGTGGTCTGGTCGCCTGACAGCTGGGTGGACAGCGCTTCGTATTCGTAGTCCTGAGGTTCCGGACTCGATCCCCGGTGGAGGCAGAGACAAATGGGCAAAATGTTTCTTTTCCTCCCTGATGCCCTATTCACCTAGCAGTAAATAGGTACCTGGGAGTTAGACAGCTGCTATGGGCTGCTTCTTGGGGGTGTGTAACAAAAAAGAGGCCTGGTCGAGGACCGGGCCGCGGAGACGCTAAGCCCCGAAATCATCTCAAGATAACTTCCAGATAACCTGGTGTGCATGAACTTCCAACACCGTCTTCAGAGGCAAGGAATACAGACCAGAGTACAGTATGGTGGACTGTGCTGTAAGAAGAGCTCAGATTACAGGGGAAGTGCACCGCTGGCAGGAGGGCGTGAGTGCCGACACCATCCAAGTGCTTACCTGCAAAATGACTCTTGATTCTAGGGGAGGGGGAGAGGTACTGTTATATCACTGTCTAATAACAGTCCTTTCTGGCCTCAAGAGTCATTTTTACCCACCTAGAAAGAGCGCAGACGGCCCAAGCTGTAATTCAAGTTAAAAAGGAACGAGTCTGAAATACAATCTTGCGTGATATTTGGGTGTATAGGCGTGAATTGTGGCAGATTGCGAAACAAAATGGCGCCCAGGCAGATTCCGGGACACATCCGGGAACTGCTGGAGTGCAGTGACGCAAGCCTGAAGCTCATATAACATGAAAGGAGACTGGCGGAGGCTCAGGTGCTCAGCTAATCAGCGACGAGCTTTCTGTGACGTCATTGGCGGGCACCGAGCCCACCCCAGGGAGCGGAGCCCAGCTGACTGTTCAGCTAGACTTCAGACGGGGAGGTTGTGACCTTGGGCGCTCTCGCGAAAATCGGCAGATTTGGATCTTAAGTGGCGAGTTGGGCCCAGAACAGAGGCAACAGCACTCTAACCACATTGAGGGGCCAAGGGGACCTTTCTGGACAAGGTCGTACGAGTATCCTCGATGAAGGTATCTGCTGAGAGTAGAAGAGACTCAACAGCATACCAGATTCAGTGGAGGGAGTTGCAAGTACCTTCATTTGGACCTTGGTGGGTCAAGGCGAATGAAGTGACCGTCGAAGCCAAGTGACAGATCCGACCAGTGAGCATCGGTAGTAGTAATGACTCAGTGTGTATGACTCCATAAGGAATAGCCGTTGAAGAGGCAAGTGGAATATCGACTGTGACCCTAGAAACGGACTGTTTTAACTAGAAATTACTAGAATTAACTAAATTTATTTAAAATTTATTATTTATTTTATTTTATTTACTAAATTTATTAATTAATTAATTAAAAATTAACTAGAAATTCCAGCGAAGAGGCTGTGAGCACCCGTTGTCGACATTTCAATAATAACCAGTGTGATAATGAAGTGTAGCAGATGTGGGAACCGACCTGTGAGATTTATATTTATTTAATTTATATGAATTTATATTTACGTTAATTTATATACTTCGATAGCAATTTGTATAATGTTAAGTGGACTGTATTTCTGCAATAATCTCATAATCTCACAAATCGATCCTCTACACATTAGGGGGGGGTTTATATTTATATATATATATATGCAGCCAATCAAACTACAAGAATTAACTACATACATTGAAGAGGTTCCTTATCTTATAGTACAGCAGGTTAGTCCACCAGGTATAACTAGGGTGTAGACACCAAATTATCCTCTTTGAGGTAGCTTCCATCACCCAGTAACTGGTGCACATAATCTTGCATCCTCGTCTTGACCTGTCAAAAGTGCGCTAGCTGTGAAGCCAGAATCCTATATATGACAAGTTATATCAGAGAAAACACTATACAGTACATGGAACATTAAAGACCTGGCTTAATTACCTTTAGTTTGAGGCTTCCACGTGATCTAACCGGGTCACCCTATATCCTGACATTAATGGCCATAAATGAATGATAAACGGGTTTCGGATAGACTTAACTTGAATTGTAGACATCGTGTTGGAGATGGTACCTTTGGTTTCCATAACACTACGTCCAAGTAAATTAACAGGAGCCGAATTTGCTCCCGTGTGAGCCTCTGGTCTAGTATAAAACAATGACTGTTTAACACTCCATACTATTGACGTTACTGGCCGACATTGTCCAGAATGATAGGAGCCAAATTTGCTCCACACGTCTCGGAGGTGACACAACAATGGCTGCCTCCTTCCTCCCTCACGCCTGGCCTACTTTGTCCAGATTTCAGAAAGTGATAGAAGGGTCACATTTACTCTACTTTAATATTGATAATTAAGTTAATTTATATGAGATGTTTTTATGATGGTAAAGTCCAAAGACTAATGTATTTAAGAATAATTCCCACCATAATAGGTGGTGAATTATAATAGTATGTGGTGATGATATCCCGTTTTCTATAGACGGTAATTCCACTACAAGTTACGTTTTCTATGGGTAACTTGTTGGTAATACAGTTATTATCTGTATGATTATTAAATGGTGTCGGATTTTCCGACAGCAGAAATTAATATCTCTGGTTACCCTACTAAGACAGTGAATATAGTCAACAGACTATGACGGCATCCTGTATCGAAACCGACCCAACTAGTGAAGTCTGCCACCGGATATCTTCCATGGCAGTGAATCAGTACACTGACACAAGGCTGCTGGGAAATGGTACATCTGGATGTACGAGATGTTAATGGATGTTAGATGTGACTTTCCATGTGATTTTCATGTTTCCTTTTGCGTCTTTGAATCTAGTCTCATAATAGGACAGTATTGCTCGTCTTAGCATACTGGTAAGCATTGATGAGTACCTCTTAACTACTTCCTTTGTAACTAGAGCAATCCTAATTTTTTTTTCATATTCATGTTTCTTGTTGATTGCTTTTAGTATGTCACTTGTGAGCCAGGGATTGTTTAATCTTTTGTCAGTTACTTGCTTGGTGAGGAGAGGACAATGAGTCTAGTAGAGGCTTAGAGTGTTGCAGAGGAAGATGTTGGCTAATGAATTTATATCCTGTGTATTATTGAATTCAGATTCCCAATTAATATTGTGAAGTGCATTTGTGAGATTGCCTATTGCTGCTTTACTGTGTAGTCTGAAGGTGAGTTTCTTGGTGTCTGGTGGTGTTATGTCCATGTTTGCTATGAGGAAGGTAGGATGACTGCCACCAAATTTGGTGTCAGTAAATTGTTTTGCGAGTGATTATACCAGATACAAGGGGAGCTGTTATGTTGGTCTATAAATGATGCAAGGTAGTAGCAGATGTTTTAGTGATTCAGGTGGACCTGGTGATTGTGGGGATTAGCATACAGGAGTTCATGCTGTTTAGGAAAAAGTCGACTTGAGGGCTATTTTGTTGACACAGGTCAATATTGAAATCACATTCTACAATGATGTGATTTTTGTTGAGGTTGTTGTTTATGATAAGATTCATTAGGTTATCTGAGAATGCAGTTGTATTAGTATTGGGAGATCTATAGACGGCTCCAGTAGTAAGGGGGATTTAAGGAATTTAATCGAGAATATGAGAATAGGAATAATCGAGAGACAAAGGTATAAATTGAATAAAAAAGGTGTTTATGGATGTGTAAATCAGGACATGTGCAATCAATGGGAGAAAGTTCAAAATACTTGGTCCACTTGGCAGAACCAAACAAATCTTGGAACGTAGAAGAGTTGGGAGGAAGCTTTCACGTTCGAGTGCAGGAGATACGACTCCGAGCTCTGTTGTACTCCACAAGTTAAGAGTGAATATAAGCTAATGAATGAAGCAAAGCAACATTTGACAAATGATGGTTGAAAGGAAGCCTAGGACATGTTAGTACTCAGACTGTGGTCGCACATCGAGGTAAGGACATGTTAGTACTCAGACTGTGGTCGCACATCGAGGTAAGGACATGTTAGTACTCAGACTGTGGTCGCACATCGAGGTAAGGACATGTTAGTACTCAGACTGTGGTCGCACATCGAGGTAAGGACATGTTAGTACTCAGACTGTGGTCGCACATCGAGGTAAGGTCAAAGACATTTAAGACTGCCTCAGCCCGCCCAAACCATTGTTATAGCCAAGAGGTCACATAGGGTGGTCCAAAATTCTTGGTAACAAGGAGATTTACATTTAGTCTGATTATACCGGCCTTGGTATGGTGGCTGTGACCGGCTGGAGAACAGAGGTCACGACCTGTCCGTAGGATGCAGTCGCACCTCCACAGATCTCCAGTATCAGCTCTTGATACTGGTAATGGCTCAAAAGGGCCACCACTTACGGGCTATTCACGCCCATGCCACCTTTTGGGTGGCTTAATCTTCATCAATCAAATCAATCGACTGGAGGACAGTGTTGTGGTAGCCGCGGGACTACCAAGTGCTCCTCTGTGTCCGTCTGAGGCAGTGACGGAGTGGAACCGACCAAATGTGGGGACCCGATGTGATCTTGTTGACCCGAGACGTGCAGCAGTGTGTGAGTAGTGTACGGGGGACTCACTGGGTGTAGTGTGTGAGTAGTGTACGGGGGACTCACCGGGTGTAGTGTGTGAGTAGTGTACGGGGGACTCACCGGGTGTAGTGTGTGAGTAGTGTACGGGGGACTCACCGGGTGTAGTGAGTAGTGTACGGGGGACTCACCGGGTGTAGTGTGTGAGTAGTGTACGGGGGACTCACTGGGTGTAGCGTGTGTAGTGATGATGGGGAACTAGGAACTCAGGCCGAAGTTACAAGTCTTTTGTAGTGACCAGGAAGGTCCAGTGGGTTTATAAGGGTAGCCAGTTAAATCAAGTTGAGTATGTCTTAATAATTGTCAGGGTCGATTTTATATAATTAATTTAAATTTGGAAAACGCAATGGTCTTTAATTACCTCCCATATGTTCTCTTGTTGAGTTCCAGTACAAACCTATTGGTACCCCACAATGGTCTGGCGTGTGGGTAGGTCAGGTGAGGGTAGGTCAGGTGAGGGCAGGTCAGGTGAGGGCAGGTCAGGGGAGGGTAGGTTAGGTGAGGGCAGGTCAGGGGAGGGTAGGTCAGGTGAGGGCAAGTCAGGGGAGGGCAGGTTAGGGGAGGGCAGGTAAGGGGAGGGCAGGTCAGGGGAGGACAGGTCAGGGTAGGTCAGGGGAGGGCAGGTCAGGGCAGGTCAGGGGAGGGCAGGTCAGGGGAGGGTAGGTCAGGGGAGGGTAGGTCAGGCGAGGGTAGGTCAGCGGAGGGCAGGTCAGGTGAGAGCAGGTCAGGTGAGGGGAGAGCAGGTCAGGTGAGAGCAGGTCAGGTGAGGGCAGGTGAGGGCAGGTCAGGTGAGAGCAGGTCAGGTGAGGGCAGGTCAGGTGAGGGCAGGTCAGGTGAGGGCATGTCAGGTCAGAGCAGGTCAGGTGAGAGCAGGTCACGTGAGGGTACGTCACGTGAGGGTAGGTCAGGGGAGGGTAGGTCAGGGGAGGGTAGGTCAGGGTAGGTCAGGTCAGGGTAGGTCAGGGGAGGGCAGGTCAGGGGAGGGTAGGTCAGGGGAGGGTAGGTCACGTGAGGGTAGGTCAGGGAAGGGCAGGTCAGGGTAGGTCAGGGGAGGGCAGGTCAGGGTAGGTCAGGGGAGGGCAGGTCAGGGGAGGGTAGGTCAGGGTAGGTCAGGGGAGGGTAGGTCAGGGGAGGGTAGGTCACGTGAGGGTAGGTCACGTGAGGGTAGGTCAGGGGAGGGTAGGTCAGGGGAGGGTAGGTCAGGGGAGGGTAGGTCAGGGGAGGGTAGGTCAAGGGAGGGTAGGTCAAGGGAGGGTAGGTCAGGTGAGGGTAGGTCAGGAGGGTAGGTCAGGGGAGGGTAGGTCAGGGGAAGGTAGGTTAAGGGAGGGTAGGTCAGGGGAGGGTAGGTCAGGGGAGGGGAGGTCAGGTGGGGGTAGGTCAGGGGAGGGCAGGTCAGGGGAGGGTAGGTCAGGTGAGGGTAGGTCAGGGGAGGGTAGGTCAGGTGAGGGTAGGTCAGGGGAGGGTAGGTCAAGGGAGGGTAGGTCAAGGGAGGGTAGGTCAAGGGAGGGTAGGTCGGGTGAGGGTACGTCAGGGGAGGGTACGTAAGGGGAGAGTAGGTCAGGGTAGGTCAGCGGAGGGTAGGTCAAGGGGAGGGTAGGTCAGCGGAGGGTAGGTCAGGGGAGGATAGGTCAGGGGAGGATAGGTCAGGGGAGGATAGGTCAGGGGAGGATAGGTCAGGGGAGGGCAGGTCAGGGTAGGTCAGCGGAGCGTAGGTCAGGGGGAGGTCAGGGGAGGGTAGGTCAGGTCAGGGTAGGTCAAGGGAGGGTAGGTCAGGGGAGGGCAGGTCAGGGTAGGTCAGCGGAGGGTAGGTCAGGGGAGGGTAGGTCAGGGGAGGGCAGGTCAGGGGAGGGCAGGTCAGGGTAGGTCAGCGGAGGGTAGGTCAGGGGGAGGGTAGGTCAAGGGAGGGTAGGTCAGGGGAGGGCAGGTCAGCGGAGGGTAGGTCAGGGGAGGGCAGGGTAGGTCAGGGGAGGGTAGGTCAGGGGAGGGTAGGTCAGGTGAGGGTAGGTCATGGGAGGGTAGGTCAGGGGAGGGCAGGTCAGGTGAGGGTAGGTCAGGGTAGGTCAGGGGAGGGCAGGTCAGGGGAGGGCAGGTCAGGGGAGGGCAGGTCAGGGGAGGGCAGGTCAGGGTAGGTCAGGGGAGGGTAGGTCAGGGGAGGGTAGGTCAGGGGAGGGTAGGTCAGGGGAGGGCAGGTCAGGGGAGGGCAGGTCAGGGGAGGGTAGGTCAGGGGAGGGCAGGTCAGGGGAGGGCAGGTCAGGGGAGGGTAGGTCAAGGGAGGGTTGGTCAAGGGAGGGTTGGTCAAGGGAGGGTTGGTCAGGGGAGTGCAGGTCAGGGGAGGGTAGGTCAGGGGAGGGTTGGTCAGGGGAGGGTTGGTCAGGGGAGGGTAGGTCAGGGAGGGTTGGTCAGGGGAGGGTAGGTCAAGAGTAAGTAAGTAATTATCAAAAGAAGGCACCAAACCGGGAAGGCTATGTAGCACCATCAAATACGCAAAATAATCAGAGGGCGCTAAATATCACCAAGGATGCCAATACGAGAACAAAAACGCATAAGGCGAACGATATCAAAAGTATCCGAGTCACCAAGAATTCTATCGAGGGACAGGTGACCGCGAGGGGCGGTCGGAAAGCAAGACATACGCTCGTCCTGGAAGTCAGGACATTCAAGAAGGACATGCACGACCGTAAGAGGGACAATGCAACTAGGACAATAAGGAGCAGGGCGGCGCTCCATCAAGTGACCATGGGTTAAGCGAGTATGGCCAATACGCAACCTCGCCAGAGCTGTTTCCCACCGCCGGTTACGGTGGAAGGAGGACTGCCACGAGGAAACACAACATTTAAGAGTACGTAGCTTGTTACCAGTAACAGACAACCAAGAAGCCTGCCAACGGGTAAGGACTGAGGAATGGATAACCGGGTAAAAGTCGGAATACGGAATGCCCTTACGAGAGATGGGACAAGAGCGGACAGCTTCCTTGGCGGCAGCATCCGCACGCTCATTTAAAGACACACCAATATGGCTGGGAACCCAACAAAACTCAACCGACTTAAATTTACTGTGAACGAGAAACAGCCAATGCTGGATCTCGACAACCACTGGATGAACTGGATTAAAGGACCCGAGAGCCATGAGGGCACTACGAGAGTCAACAACAACTACAAAGGAAGACTGACAACGAGAAAGTAGGAGACGAAGAGCATAGAGAATAGCATAAAGTTCCGCTGTAAAGATGCTAGTCTCCGGAGGCAAGCGACACATATAAGTGCGATCAGGAAAAACAACAGAGTAGCCAACACCGTCCGCTGACTTAGACCCATCGGTGAAGACAGAAACGGAGCGGGAGTGAGAAGAAAAGTGCTCGAGGAAAAGGCGTTTTAGAACCGTAGGAGGGGTAAAAGCTTTAGTGATACGGGTCAAGGAAGTACAAAACCGCGGAAGAGGGACCCTCCACGGGGGCAAAGAAGGAACAACACGAGGAGAAACATCAGAAATACGAACGGAAAGAGAATCCTGCAGGCGAGATAACCGGACAGAAAGAGGGAGGTGGTGAAGAGGAACAGGAACCGCAGGAGGGGTAAAAGTTAAAGCACGACAGAGGCGAGAGGAAGGATGTTGCAAGGACCGCGCAAGATAGCGAAGACAGTAGCGATCACGGCGGTCCTGGAGAGACAGGAAGCCAGTGTCAACATACAAGCTAAGGACGGGAGTCGAACGAAAGGCACCAGAACTGAGGCGCAACCCAGTATGGTGCAAAGCATCAAGACGGCGAAGAGTAGAAGGAGAAGCAGACGAGTAAGCAGGGCAACCATAATCGAGCTTAGACAGGACGAGAGAGGAATGTAAAGCAAGGAGAGTGCGCCTATCTGCCCCCCAAGAAGTATGGGACAAGACCCGAAGGAGGGTAAGGGCCTTAGAGCACTCAACACGGAGGTAAGAGATATGGGGAGACCAAGACAAACGAGTGTCAAGGAATAACCCCAAAAGCTTCGCGGAATCTTTGTATTCAAGGGGATGACCATAAAGTGACAAAGAGGGACGAAGAACAACCCGTTTCCGCGTAAATGTCATGGCACAAGTCTTAGAAGTAGAGAACTTGAAGCCATGATCAGTGGCCCAAGACGACACGGCATCAATTGCAAGTTGAAGCCGGCGTTGAAGGAGAGGCGAATCATCACCCTGACAACAAAGGGTAAGATCATCGACATAGAGAGCGGAGAAGACACCAGAAGGAAGAGAGGAAAGAAGACCATTGAGGGCAACCAGAAAAAGAGTAGTGCTCAGAACACTACCCTGGGGCACACCTTCGTATTGCTGAAAAGAGGGAGAGAGAGCGGTACCAAGGCGCACCCGAAAGGAACGACGAGAGAGGAAGCTGCGGAGAAAGAGAGGGAGATGACCACGAAGGCCAAAAGAATGAAGTTGAGATAGGATATGATAACGCCAAGTGGTGTCGTAAGCCTTTTCCAGGTCAAAAAGGACGGCAACAACGGAGGTCTTCGCAGCAAAAGCAGTACGAATATAGACCTCCAAGTTCACCAGGACATCTGTCGTGCTGCGGCACTTGCGGAAACCAAATTGAGAAGGGGAGAGGAGGTGATGGTGTTCCAGGAACCACATCAGACGAACGTTAACCATACGTTCAAAGAGTTTGCAGACACAACTTGTGAGAGCAATAGGGCGAAAGTCCTTAGGGGAAGTACCCAGAGACCCCGGTTTGCGAACAGGGAGGACAACGGCATCGAGCCAGTCCTCAGGGACTGACGACGACTCCCAGATCCGATTATACAGACTCAGTAAATACTGAGACGTGCTCGGAGGGAGATGGCGAAGCATCTCATAATGAATACCATCGGAGCCCGCCGCCGTAGAACCGCAGAGGGCCAGAGCAGAACGAAGTTCAGAGAGAGAGAAGGGATCATTATAGGGAAGCTGAAGATGAGTGCAGAAATCTAAAGGACGAGACTCAAGGACAGGTTTACGAAGAAGGAAAGATTGGGGAAGATGAAGACCAGAGCTAACAGAAGAAAAGTGGGAACCCAGTTCGGAAGCGACCTGCAACGGGTCCGCCACAAGAGTATCATGGAGGTGAAGGACCGGTGAAACATCGGGAACGAACTTACCCGCTATCTTGCGGATACGCTTCCAGATCTGGGCCAGAGGGGTTTCGGACGTAATTGTTGAGACATAAGATGCCCAACATTCACGTTTAGCCGTACGGATGGCCCTACGGGCCACCGCACTCGCTTTCCGAAAGAAAAGAAAAGAATCGGTCGTCTGCCTACGGCGGTGCCTCTTCCAGGCTGCACGCTTACAGCGGACAGCCCGAGCACAGTCCGCATTCCACCAGGGAACGCACTTCCGTGGACCCCGAGAGGAAGAGCGAGGAATAGAGCGGAGGGCAGCGTTGAAGACAGTGTCATGAAAAAGGAGGAGAGCGCGAGAGAGAGGCAGAAGGGAGAGGTCAGAGAGAGCAGCACTGAGGGTAAATAGGGTCCAGTCTGCCTTAGCAAACTGCCACCTAGGGAAAGAGAGGGAAGGGCGAAAAGAGAAAAAGGAAACAAGGATGGGGAAATGATCACTTCCATGGAGGTCATCAAGAACCTGCCACGTGAAATCTAAGTAAAGAGAAGAAGAGCAGAGAGAAAGATCAAGACAAGAAAGGGTGCGAGTCCGAGAGTCCAAATGAGTGGGCTCACCAGAATTCAGAAGAGACAGGGAAGAAGATAGGAGAAACGGCTCAAGGAGGCGACCCCGGGTATTCGTCAGAACGTCACCCCAAAGAGAATGACGACAATTGAAGTCACCCAGCAGGAGCACAGGCTCCGGCAAGGAGTCTAGGAGGTGTTTCAAATCAGGAAGAGAGAGCGGGACACTCGGGGGGAGATAAATGGAACAAACTGTGTACCATTTCCCCACAAAGATACGAGCAGCAGAACAATGGAGAGGCGAAGGAAAAAGTAAAGGAACAAAGGGAACATCTGCACGAATCAAGAGAGCAGAAGAATTAGAAGCCCCAGCAATGGCTGGGGGGGGGGGAGAGAAAGGAATAGCCACGAAAACGACCAGGACGAGCACCAAGCATTGGCTCCTGGAGACAGACACAAAGGGGCGAAAACCGCGAAATCAGAAGTTGGAGTTCGAGGAAATTGGCGTAATAACCTCGAACGTTCCATTGAAGAATGGACAACGACGAGAAGAGAAAGGACAAAAACAGAGAACAAGGAAGAAACAAAGGCGAAAGAGCAACAGAGCACGTTAAAGAATATCAGGGTCGGGATCAGGGTCAGCAAAGTCAGGGTTAGGGGGCATGGGTAAACTGAGCAAAGACGGAGGGAAGGAAACGGGAGAACAGATCAGAGGTGGGCGGGCGGGGTCCGGAGGAGGAGGAGGAAGAGGAGGAGACAACGGAGAGGAGCAGTCAAGGACAGCAGCAGGAAGAGGGGGAGTAGAAAGAGGGGAGCGCACCCCAGCAAGAGCAGCAACCGAAAGGGAAGCAGGGGCCAAAGAAACCTCCATAGCAGGAACAGGGGGCGCAACCACTGAAACGGGAGGGGAAGGAGCAACAGAGCCAGAAGTAGGAGCTAAGGAAGAAAGCGAAGCCTTCTTACCCGCCGGGGAAGAGGAAGGAGAGGAGCCAGGCTTACGCTTCTGACTTAAAGAGACAGGTGTCCCAGCAACTACGTACCGGGCAACGGATTCCAGTGTCTCAACAGGAGAAGCCGAACGAGAGCACACACGACGGCCGTTAGGAGAGCGATGGACATCCGCCTGCACCGACAGGCGGCGGGGAGAGCCGATAGATGGAGGAAGAGGATGGGAAGGAGGATCGGAGGGGGACGAGGAAGAAGACACAGGAGACATGACAGACCGGGTAGAAAGAAGGGGAACCCCAGACAGAGGACCAGGAGGGGGACCCCTCGGGAAAGAACTCAAAGGAACAGAGGAGGGGGCAGTGGGCGTATCAGGGTCCAAGGCCCGGAAACGGTTGAGAGTCTGAGGAAGGGGGGAAGGACGAGGAGAGGAAGAGCGCAACACGCGAGCATAAGAGATGTTAGTATAAGGCGGGAGCCGGCGAACCTGGCGCCTCGCCTCAGGAAAAGATAAACGCTCCCGGTGCTTCAGGTTGAGGACGGCCGCCTCAAGCTTGTAATGGACACAGGCACGGGAGAAGGTAGGATGGGCCTCACCGCAGTTGAGGCAGCGAGCTTGGGGAGAAGTGCACTCCGACTTAGAGTGACCTTCACTCCCACACAAAGGACAGAGAGAGACAGTCCCAGAGCAGCGGAGGGCACCATGCCCAAACCTCCAGCACTTGTTACAAAGTCGAGGAGAAGGAATATACTCCTGGACAGAGCACCTAGCACCAGCAAGAATGACAGAGGATGGAAGGGTCCTACCATCAAAGGTGATCTTCACAACGCGAAGGGGTTGACGGCGACGACCACGAGGGGGACGAGTAAACGAGTCAACCTGGAGGACAGAATGGCCTTGGGCATCAAGGATATGCCGAATATCATCGTGGCAATCCTGCAGATTCCGAACACCGGTTGCAACATGGGGTGGGAGGAGAATAGTGCCAACACTGGCATTCATCTGAACGTTCTTGGAGACCCGAACAGGGATCTCGCCAAGGCAAGATAAGGCAGCCAAGCGGGAAGCCGCATCCTGAGAAGGAGCAGCAACGACACGTGTACCGAGACGAGTGGGGTTGAAAGTAACACACGCATCCACGGAATCTACAAGATGCCGATGGAGGGAGAAATCGTCAGGAGGCGCAGAATCAAGAGGGAGGAGATCAAAGTATTTGGCCCATGAAGCAGGACCAAACAAGGCCTGATACGCATCAGCACGGGAAGGAATCGAGCGAGTGCGGTTGGGGCGCGAACGGCGTTGAGAACCCCTAGAGAGAGAGGGGTCAAAAGGCGCAGTAGTCACAACGAAAGACTTAGCCACACCAGGGGACGAAGTGGTCACCACCGGGGGCTGGAGGCTCGACCCAACCTCAGAGGAGGGAGGGGAGCTGGGGGAAGAAGTCAGGACGGTCAAAGGAGGAGCAAGGTCGGGGCCCAACGCAGCGGGAGCTACAGAGCCTGGTCTTCCAATACAGGCCGACTCGGGGGCTTGGTCGCCCACCCCACGAGCCTGAGAGGGTACAACGGAAACATTCAACGACATAGAGACGAAAAGTGACAAATTCATCCACGAATGTGCCCCCATACCCACCATGGAGCCACAATTAGAGGCAGGACACCCAACAGGAAGCTATCGCCGATCATGCCGGGGCCCCCTAGGGGTGCGTCGTGAGTATACGCCCCACAAACGCCACCTTAAGAACCGTCAGTCCGTCGAGATCGGGTTCAGCGACGAAAGGGGGATTGACAATAAAAGGTTCCCCTCGCTCGAGACGTCGGGTACTACAGTTCTACGGGTGCAAGAGTATGCCTCCTCAAGCACCCGGGCGTCAAAATAGAAGAAGTCCAAAGAAATAATCCAAAACAAGCAAAAGGTCGGCAGGAAACGACAAGCAGATAGGAGAAGAGGGGGGAGAAAAACGAAACATAAGGAAAAGGAAAAGCGATCCGGCACAATTGGAGAAGACAGCAGCAGGAGTGCAAGGCCAGAAAAGGACAGAGGACTGCCCAACGGAGCATCACACTCCGGCAGCCGTCCACCAAGCCCCCTCACGACGCCAACGGGCCGGAAGGGGAGGGGGCTGGGGTCACAAGCTGAAACAACGGTATAGCTCGAATCCTTACGTGTGCCAGGCTTGCTCACATACTGAAGCTCTTACACCCTACAATGTTGGCCTGGATTTTTCATAGGTGAAGTGCATCTGGCTATCGGTCGTGGCTGCACTATGAGCATTTGCCACTATCCAGGCAGGTAAATGGCTACCATCATATATGGATGATACGAATTCATTGGTGAGTACTTCAACTGGCAGTGACTATTATGAATGTAATTTCAACTAGTGGATGGTCTACAAATCAAGGGACCCAGAATGTGCGCTATACACCTTCCTAGTCACTTGGGGTAGTTGACAAAGAGGTGTGATACAAGAACCAGTTTAAGCAAGTGGCTTAGATAATTAACTCACAAGGAAGAACTACCTTACTTCTAAATGTCAACCAACATCTGCAAAATTCTGTTTGTTAAGGTGTTGTATACCAGAAGGGAGGGCTATTTTCTACCCATGTTCCCCCCTTTTCCTAATTATTATTTTCTCAGTTTCTTTCAATGCATATCCTACTTTAAGCTCAATTCCTGGGTCCCCATTAGACTAGCCTTATTTTTCCCCACCTCACCAGTTGCTCTAACAGTAAGTAAGTAAGTAATTATCAAAAGAAGGCACCAAACCGGGAAGGCTATGTAGCACCATCAAATGTGCAAAATAATCAGAGGGCGCTAAATATCACCAAGGATGCCAATACGAGAACAAAAACGCATAAGGCGAACGATATCAAAAGTATCCGAGTCACCAAGAATTCTATCGAGGGACAGGTGACCGCGAGGGGCGGTCGGAAAGCAAGACACACGCTCGTCCTGGAAGTCAGGACATTCAAGAAGGACATGCACGACCGTAAGAGGGACAATGCAATTAGGACAATAAGGAGCAGGGCGGCGCTCCATCAAGTGACCATGGGTTAAGCGAGTATGGCCAATACGCAACCTCGCCAGAGCTGTTTCCCACCGCCGGTTACGGTGGAAGGAGGACGGCCACGAGGAAACACAACATTTAAGAGCACGTAGCTTGTTACCAGTAACAGACGACCAAGAAGCCTGCCAACGGGTAAGGATGGAGGAATGGATAACCGGGTAAAAGTCGGAATATGGAATACCTTTACGAGAGATGGGACAAGAGCGGACAGCTTCCTTGGCGGCAGCATCCGCACGCTCATTTAAAGACACACCAATATGGCTGGGAACCCAACAAAACTCAACCGACTTAAATTTACTGTGAACAAGAAACAGCCAATGCTGGATCTCGACAACCACTGGATGAACCGGATTAACGGACCCGAGAGCCATGAGGGCACTACGAGAGTCAACAACAACTACAAAGGAAGACTGACAACGAGAAAACAGGAGACGAAGAGCATAGAGAATAGCATAAAGCTCCGCTGTAAAGATGCTAGTCTCCGGAGGTAAGCGACACATATAAGTGCGATCAGGAAAAACAACAGTAGCCAACACCGTCCGCAGACTTAGACCCATCGGTGAAGACAGAAACGGAGCGGGAGTGAGAAGAAAAGTGCTCAAGGAAAAGGCGTTTTAGAACCGTAGGAGGGGTAAAAGCTTTAGTGATACGGGTCAAGGATGTACAAAACCGCGGAAGAGGGACTCTCCACGGGGGCAAAGAAGGAACAACACGAGGAGAAACATTAGAAATACGAACGGAAAGAGAATCCTGTAAGCGAGATAACCGGACAGAAAGAGGGAGGTGGTGAAGAGGAACAGGAACCGCAGGAGGGGTAAAAGTTAAAGCACGACAGAGGCGAGAGGAAGGATGTTGCAAGGACCGCGCAAGATAGCGAAGACAGTAGCGATCACGACGGTCCTGGAGAGACAGGAAGCCAGTGTCAACATACAAGCTAAGGACGGGAGTCGAACGAAAGGCACCAGAACTGAGGCGCAACCCAGTATGGTGCAAAGCATCAAGACGGCGAAGAGTAGAAGGAGAAGCAGACGAGTAAGCAGGGCAACCATAATCGAGCTTAGACAGGACGAGAGAGGAATGTAAAGCAAGGAGAGTGCGCCTATCTGCCCCCCAAGAAGTATGGGACAAGACCCGAAGGAGGGTAAGGGCCTTAGAGCACTCAACACGGAGGTAAGAGATATGGGGAGACCAAGACAAACGAGTGTCAAGGAATAACCCCAAAAGCTTCGCGGAATCTTTGTATTCAAGGGGATGACCATAAAGTGACAAAGAGGGACGAAGAATGACCCGTTTCCGAGTAAAAGTCATGGCACAAGTCTTAGAAGTAGAGAACTTGAAGCCATGATCGGTGGCCCAAGACGACACGGCATCAATCGCAAGTTGAAGCCGGCGCTGAAGGAGAGGCGAATCATCACCCTGACAGCAAAGGGTAAGATCATCGACATAGAGAGCGGAGAAGACACCAGAAGGAAGAGAGGAAAGAAGACCATTGAGGGCAACCAGAAAAAGAGTAGTGCTCAGAACACTACCCTGGGGCACACCTTCGTACTGCTGAAAAGAGGCAGAGAGAGCGGTACCAAGGCGCACCCGAAAGGAACGACGAGAGAGGAAGCTGTGGAGAAAGAGAGGGAGATGACCACGAAGGCCAAAAGAATGAAGTTGAGATAGAATATGATATCGCCAAGTAGTGTCGTAAGCCTTTTCCAGGTCAAAAAGGACGGCAACAACGGAGGTCTTCGCAGCAAAAGCAGTACGAATATAGACCTCCAAGTTCACCAGGACATCTGTCGTGCTGCGGCACTTGCGGAAACCAAATTGAGAAGGGGAGAGGAGGTGATGGTGTTCCAGGAACCACATCAGACGAACGTTAACCATACGTTCAAAGAGTTTGCAGACACAACTTGTGAGAGCAATAGGGCGAAAGTCCTTAGGGGAAGTACCCAGAGACCCTGGTTTGCGAACAGGGAGGACAACGGCATCGAGCCAGTCCTCAGGGACTGACGACGACTCCCAGATCCGATTATACAGACTCAGTAAATACTGAGACGTGCATGGAGGGAGATGGCGAAGCATCTCATAATGAACACCATCTGAGCCCGCCGCCGTAGAACTGCAGAGCGAGACTCAAGGACAGGTTTACGAAGAAGGAAAGATTGGGGAAGATGAAGACCAGAGCTAACAGAAGAAAAGTGGGAACCCAGTACGGAAGCGACCTGCAACGGGTCCGCCACAAGAGTATCATGGAGGTGAAGGACCGGTGAAACATTGGGAACGAACTTACCTGCTATCTTGCGGATACGCTTCCAGATCTGTGGCAGGGGAGTTTCGGACGTAATTGTTGAGACATAAGATGCCCAACATTCACGTTTAGCCGTACGGATGGCCCTACGGGCCACCGCAATCGCTTTCCGAAAGAAAAGAAAAGAATCGGCCATCTGCCGACGGCGGTGTCTCTTCCAGGCTGCACGCTTACAGCGGACAGCCCGAGTACAATCTGCATTCCACCAGGGAATGCACTTCCGTGGACCTCGAGAGGAAGAGCGAGGAATAGAGCGGAGGGCAGCGTCGAAGACAGTGTCATGAAAAAGGAGGAGAGAGCGAGGGAGAGGTCAGAGAGAGCAGCACTGAGGGTAAAGAGGTTCCAGTCTGCTTTAGCAAACTGCCACCTAGGGAAGGAGAGGGGAGGGTGAAAAGAGAAAAAGGTAACAATGATTGGGAAATGGTCACTGCCATGGAGGTCATCAAGCAACCTGTCCTCTTAAAAAGAACGTCGCTTTTGGCCGTTTGCCCGTATAGCCGAATTTGGACGTAATTTGAAATTGAAAAAAAAATTAAAATAAATTTGGGATTTTTTTTTTCAACAACAGTAAGTTAAGGGTCCTCTGATAGGTTAGGTGGGCAGGAAATTCTCATAAAGTTTCAAAACGTTATGAAAAACGTTGATTTAAAGTGTCCTCTTATAACCTCTGCGCGTTCGCCGGACGACTCCAATAGAAAACGGAACAGAACGTCACTTTTGTGAGTCGATTTCATTTCAAATTACGTCCAAATTTGGCCATAGTGCGCATACGAGCGAAAAGTGACGTTCTTTTTAAGAGGACGGGTTGCATCAAGAACCTGCCACGTGAAATCTAAGTAGAGAGAAGACGAGCAAAGAGAAAGATCAAGACAGGAAAGGGTGCAAGTCCAAGAGTTCAGATGAGTGGGCTCACCAGAATTCAGAAGAGACAGGGAAGAAGAGAGGATAAAAGGCTCAAGAAGGCGACCCCGGGTGTTCGTCAGAACATCACCCCAAAGGGAATGACGACAATTGTAATCACCCAGCAGGAGCACAGGCTCCGGCAAGGAGTCCAGTAGGTGTTTCAGATCAGGAAGAGAAAGCGGGACACTCGGGGGGAGATAAATGGAACAAACTGTGTACCATTTCCCCACAAAGATACGAGCAGCAGAACAATGGAGAGGCGAAGGAAAAAGTAAGGGATCAAAAGGGAACATCAGAGCAAATCAAGAGAGCAGAAGAATTAGGAGCCCCAGCAACAGCTGGGGCTCGTGGGGTGGACGACCAAGCCCACCGATGAGCCTGAGAAGGTAAATGAGGAACAGAATTAGACATAGGTACGAAGAGAAAAATATTCATTCACGAATGTGCCTCTATACCCACCATGGAGCCACAATTAGAGGCACGACACCCAACAAGAAGCCATTGCCGATCATGTCGGGGCCTCCTAGGGGTGCATCGTGAGTATACGCCCCACAAATGCCACCTTAAGAACCGTCAGTCCGTCGAGATCGGGTTCAGTGGTGAAAGGAGGATCGACAATAAAAGATTCCACCTTGCTCTCGACGTCGGGTACTACAGTTCTACGGGTGCAAGAGTATGCCTCCCCAAGCACCCGGGCGTCAAAATAGAAGAAGTCCAAAAGAATAACCAAAACAAGCAAAAGGTCGGCAGGAAACGACAAGCAGATAGGAGAAGAGGGGGGGAGAAAAACGAAACATAAGGAAAAGGAAAAGCGATCCGGCACAATTGGAGAAGACAGCAGCAGGAGCAGCCAAGTCAAAACTAAGGGTTATTCATACATGACAAGTAGGGATACTTTAGGAACAATAATGTGGTCATTTGGGGTTGTTTTTTTGGTGGTTTGGGATTGGTGAATGTTGATTATATACTGCAGGGGTGAGTGATGCACTCTCTGCATCGACGGCAGCTGCAAGTCAATGTTATTGTTTGGTGAGGTATAATGACATTCATTATATTCATTATATCTGTTACAGATATTTTTGTGGAAGGTCCTTCAGTGGCGTTGAAATTTATTTATTATGTTTATTATGTGATTGCAATGGCATGTTTAATTTTCTATCAGTTTGTAAACATACCCGAGAATAACTTTTAGGTTGCAGAAATTTAAGGGATTGAAGTGATTAACGAAAGGCGGTTACTTTTGGAGATAAACGTTTTGCTGTCATATTTGCTTAGGGAAATGGTTCCATGAAATTTAGTTAGCAGCACTTAAAGTAAGGTGGTCAAGTGAAGTTTTGGAAAGGCTTCTAAACCTTTTATAGATAATTAAATCGTCCCCTGATATCAAGCAAGGGGGTGTGGGATGGTTATGACATGAGATTGTAACCAACCCTGCTTATGTCAGGGAAGACGCACGTTGAAAGATAGGATCCTATAATTTATACAGGAGAAGCAGGAGAGGTGGAGGAACGGTCCCATGTGGAGTGAGACAATGGTTGGCGAGAGAAGCAGCTGTGTACATGAGAGTTTATGTGAGACCCGAGTATACTGGGAGACTGTCACGAGTAGCTGTATGGTCGCAGGCTGAGACCCTCAGCTTGTCTTAAGCATAACTGCCTTCAGAGGGGAACTGCACCCTGGGCCAATGTGGTGTGTTATTCACAGAAACACACTAATACTGTTGGAAAGTAAGTAATTATCAAAAGAAGGCATAAAGCCAGGGAGACTATTGTTACGGTGCCCTCTCCTATTTCTTTCGTTTGCCGGCTTAAAGAGTCATATCAGCTCTCCCTACTGATTCTCTGAGGTTCAGGGAGTCTAATGACATATGTGGCGACCAGACCGGCTGCCATTTAATGGAAGGAGGTTATATTATAAGTTGTAAATAAAGGAAAATTGGCGCCCTGGTATAAAATGAAACAGTATCCCCTACGGCAGATATGACCTTGTGGAAGGGACACTATGCCGATCGCGGATTGGCCGACGTAGGTCGCGGGCGACAAATCAGGGCCCGCCATGACGTCACCGAGTGCCCCGGGCGGCGCCAACGTCAGAGTTGTACTGACCGTGGAAGCGACAGGACGCGCCTCGGTCTGCTCTCAAAGATTGGAGGCTCTGCAAGCCTTGTTCAGTGGATTGAGCTGGCCTTCGTTGCCCACCATAGTTATTGGAGACCCTGCGCTTCTGGGAAGCCAAAGAGGAACCAAGTTCAGTGAGCAGAGAAGTGCCCAAACTTGGAAAATAGTCGGCGGCGCGCTGGCTGGACGTTGAGGTCTGGAAGGTGGGCGAGCAAGCTAGCTGTGACTGGGGTCACATCCACTGAGAATCTTGGAAGGACGACACCGTGCCTAGGACAAGGAGCGACGCCCTGTGGGAGAGGCGAGTGTGGGGAAAGATAGTGATTAGCTCAGCGCCCATCGATGAACCAGGATTGGGGCAGCTGAATCTCAGGGATTGGAACGGCGACGACGCGAAGGCTTCACGACACCTGAGGACCTGTGGAACGCCCTGGATCGTCAAGGATCGACCCAAGGAAGCGTGGGAACCTCACACCATCGAGGGACAGGCGTCGTGAGCCAGGAACGTAAGGTAGATCATTTTCCCTCCCATTACCCCTTGTATGAGTAGGCTAGTTAGGCCATAATATTTACTCGTGTATGTGGCAGCAAGACTTTATTACTTTAATAGTAGAGTAGGCTGCAAGGCAGCTTGTGTCCAGGACTGTCAGAGAGGACAGTGTGTATGGATGGCAGGACAGTGAAGAAGAGGTGCCGACGTGGTGAAGAGGCCCTCCTGTGAGAGTGTGAGACTCCTGTCCTCCTGCCCAGTTGAAGGAGAGTTGGAGGTCGTGGAAGAAGAGGCTGACGATCTCCAGACTCATCATCCATATTCCATATTCATGTATTACTTGTGATGGTGTGTGTGTTCATGTAATTTGCGTCAGTAAATCCACACATTTTATTACTGTGTTTGAGTGTGCCTCCATTTGTGATATTTCTCTATGAGCATACATTTCTGGCTACAAACGATATATGATACACCCACTGAACTGCATTGCTGGGGTGCAGATATAATAACCCAGCTGGCGACCTTGCTAAGAGGAAGATAGAGAAGACAGGTGGGAAAGGAGTTCCTGCAACCTTTTTTTTTGTCTGGCAGGCAAGACTCAGGGAGGCTATGGTTATAGGTAAGCCTGAGTCTTCCTTCACTCCCCCACGGGTCTAGGCCGGAACTGTTAGCAGCAGTTTCCCCGTGGTTGACTGAAGGGCTTCCAGGGTGAATCAGTGGCACCCCTTTTGTGGTGGAAGCAAAGACCTGCGGAGGTGGGCATTGTTGGTCCTATCTTGTGTGACCAAGGAGACTCCGGTGAATCCAGGGAGTCGGAGGGGCTGAGTATTTGGGCCTTTGAGCCCCTAGTGGCCGAGTGTTAGCAGAGCCCCGGACCGCCCACCCCCACGTGACAAGAGAACTGGCGACCTTGCCAGGATTCGAACCCCAGTAGCCAAGAACTGGGAACTTCGCCAGGAAGCGTGGATCAAGCTACAGTGTGGACCAAATTGCAAGACAAGTGTTGCCAGGGTACTAATACAGTGTGGCCAGTGAATTCGGTGGTACTGTTACTCAACCAGCTAAGGGGCTGAAACTGTGAAATTAGTGCCTACTAACTTGTCCGTGCTGTCGTGTATGCTCAATGATATAGAGATGGAGGAGGACAAAGTAAAGAAATTTATTGACACAAGGGACGAGAGAATTTTGGAAGAGTGTACCAAGGCCCAGCTCCAACAAGTGGCAAACCACTTTGGGATCAGGTTGAGGACGACTAAGGTAGCGGAGCGAAGGATAGAGATCATGGCACAGCTCACAGCTCGAGAGGAAGCGACGGGAGAGGAGCCATCTCAAGAGGAGCCGTCCCGAGGAGAGCCATCGCAAGGTGAACCGTCCCGACTAGGGCCACCCCAAGCGCCTACCAGTGTGGAGAGAATTCACAGTGAACATGGGAGCAGTGGAAGGTCCAGCTGTAGTAAGAGGAGCCTGCAACTGGAAATAATGAAGATGCAACTGGAAGCCCAGCTGCGACGAGAGGAGAGAGAAGCACGGCTGCAGCTGCAGCGAGAGGAACGTGCGGCTGAGCTGCAGCGAGAGGAACGTGCGGCTGAGCTGCAGCGAGAGGAGCGAGAAGCTCGGCTGCAGCGGGAAGAAGGAGAGAGACAACTGCGACTGGAGGAGATAAGGGCAAAGAAAGAAGTCGAATTGCGTCGCGTTGAACGTGGTCTGCCCTCACTACCTGCACGGCGGGATGACCTCAAGGTAAGGGAACGTGACTTACCTACGTTCGAACCACAAGAAGCTGAGGCGTTCTTCGAACACTTTGAACGAATAGCAACTCTGAAGGAGTGGCCGGAAGATGATTGGGCTGCTCTGGTCCAGGGCAGGTTGACTGGTGAGGCCCGGGAAGCCTATAACATGCTGGACCTAGAGGAGTGTACTAGTTATGACGCGATTAAGAATGCGGTTCTCCACTCATTCCGGCTGACTCCGGAGATGTACCGGAAGCGGTTCAGAGAGTGTACAAGAGCGTCGGGAAAGACTTACGCCGAGACCGCCAGGGATATGGAACGGAAATTCCTACGATGGTTGAAGGCGGAGGAAGCGGAGTCGGTGGATGATATCAAACGACTGATAGTGATGGAGAAGTTTATGTCAGTGCTCCATCCTGAGTTGCGAGTAAGGTTGAGAGAAGCAGGTATTAAGGACCTGAAGGCTGCAGCGGATCGAGCCGACATGCTGGAGGAGGCACTACATATCAGGAGGGAGGGGCCGCCCAGACACTCGCCTTACCCCAGGTCGGGAGGGAACCTTAGGAGTTCAGGAGGAGCGAGGACGGGTGGGGACTCTCCCAGGAGTAGTGTGCCTGATGAAGTAACGTGGTTCAAGAGCTCAAGAGACGCGGGGAGGAAGCCCCAAGCTGTGAGCAGTGGACCTAACTCGGGAGCAAGTGCTGCAGTCCCGGATGCGACGACAGGGAGTCCAAGGAGGACCCAGGGAACGTCTGCAAGTGGTACCGCCAGAGTGACTAGCGAGTGGCCGCCCAGGGGAGGCAGCCGATGCTACAACTGTGGCGTGAGAGGACATTATGCCCGCGAGTGTGAGGAGCACCAAAGGAATGTAGGATTAATGTTGGAAGAGGAGAGAGTGTTTGTTCACACCCCATATTATAGTGGACCCAACGTGAATGGTTGGGAAATGAAGTTGGGTGAACATCCCTTCGTTTTCGGAGCCAACGTGAAGTTTGGAAAGTCAGACCCAGTGGAGGTTGCCGTGCTTCGAGATACGGGTGCTGACATAAGTATGGTGACCAGGAGTATTCTCCCCAAGGAATTTAATGATTCACCTGTGGGAGTGGTGAGGATACGCAGTGTGGGGGAGGAATACAGGTTGCCACTTCACGAAGTACAGCTGATTGCCGACTACGGAGTCGAGAGAGCTATAGTAGCTGTAGCCCCTAAGTTACCCCTAGAGCATGTACAGATGGTGCTGGGTAATGACCTCGGAGGAGGCAGGATACAACCCGATTGGGCCAGGAGTGCCTATGTTGCAAGCAGCGGTACAACCCTGCCAGGTGAGGTATCGGTCGTTCCAGATGGTGGTGAGGAAGCCGACTTCGCCAGGGAAAACGTCGCCAGAGACGACGACAACGAGGGCGAGAGTGCAGAGAGGTCGTCGGAGGTTGTGGAAAACCCCGACGAAGCCCTCCGACTAAGCCTGATGATGCGTGTGGAGGAGTGGCGAGGAGCAGCTGTACAAACGCCTGGGGCGGTGAAGAGGCTGCAGACCGCACTCCCTCCATACAGAAACGTAAATAAAGTAAGCTCAGTGGATGAGCGAACGGCAGTGAGGGGCAGAGTGGAGGAACCACGACGCAGTGCACCCTATGCCGGCCAGATGAATAGTGGTAGGTGCAAGATGAACCACCGTGGTGAGGTGAGCCACAGGGAGGTGGATGAGCCCAACCACGAACCGAAGAAGACGTCTGCAGGGAAGAGAATCTCATGGAGGAGTGAAGATGTTCGTCGGGAGCGAAGGAGCGAATGGTATAGGAAAGGCAATACGAAGAAAGCAGGGAATAGGTACACCCAGGGTAGGCGCCAGCCTAACCAGAGGGGCATTGGGCCATCGCAAAAGCCTAGTGTGGAAGAGAGGAAGCTGCTGGATGGAGTACAGGTTACAAGTGCCACTGTGAGGAGACAACGCACCTACGGGAGAAGAGGAACCGAGAAGAGAGAAGGTTGGCGAAGAGGAGATCATGAGAGGAAACATGGAGTACCTGTAGGACGCAGTGGAAATGCAAGACTATCTCGGAGTGCACGACGCGGTGGAGGCGCTGCATGCACTGAATCTTACAGTGGTAACGAGCCGTGGGAGTACACTCGTAGCCACGGAGAGAGGATTTCTTGTAGGTGTTCAGGGAACACCCGTCACACCCGGTACTATGCGAGGTGGAGATACAATGAGGCAAGTGACTGGCAAGGTGGTACGAGCCACGTCACCAACTGGAGGAGTGACACTTCAGGAACGGAGGGAGCAAGAGTATAGATTGCCCTCTTGAGTGCTGCTCTTCCGATATGACTCTTATTTTAAGGGGAGGGGTATGTTACGGTGCCCTCTCCTATTTCTTTCGTTTGCTGGCTTAAAGAGTCATATCAGCTCTCCCTACTGATTCTCTGAGGTTCAGGGAGTCTAATGACATATGTGGCGACCAGACCGGCTGCCATTTAATGGAAGGAGGTTATATTATAAGTTGTAAATAAAGGAAAATTGGCGCCCTGGTATAAAATGAAACAGTATCCCCTACGGCAGATATGACCTTGTGGAAGGGACACTATGCCGATCGCGGATTGGCCGACGTAGGTCGCGGGCGACAAATCAGGGCCCGCCATGACGTCACCGAGTGCCCCGGGCGGCGCCAACGTCAGAGTTGTACTGACCGTGGAAGCGACAGGACGCGCCTCGGTCTGCTCTCAAAGATTGGAGGCTCTGCAAGCCTTGTTCAGTGGATTGAGCTGGCCTTCGTTGCCCACCATAGTTATTGGAGACCCTGCGCTTCTGGGAAGCCAAAGAGGAACCAAGTTCAGTGAGCAGAGAAGTGCCCAAACTTGGAAAATAGTCGGCGGCGCGCTGGCTGGACGTTGAGGTCTGGAAGGTGGGCGAGCAAGCTAGCTGTGACTGGGGTCACATCCACTGAGAATCTTGGAAGGACGACACCGTGCCTAGGACAAGGAGCGACGCCCTGTGGGAGAGGCGAGTGTGGGGAAAGATAGTGATTAGCTCAGCGCCCATCGATGAACCAGGATTGGGGCAGCTGAATCTCAGGGATTGGAACGGCGACGACGCGAAGGCTTCACGACACCTGAGGACCTGTGGAACGCCCTGGATCGTCAAGGATCGACCCAAGGAAGCGTGGGAACCTCACACCATCGAGGGACAGGCGTCGTGAGCCAGGAACGTAAGGTAGATCATTTTCCCTCCCATTACCCCTTGTATGAGTAGGCTAGTTAGGCCATAATATTTACTCGTGTATGTGGCAGCAAGACTTTATTACTTTAATAGTAGAGTAGGCTGCAAGGCAGCTTGTGTCCAGGACTGTCAGAGAGGACAGTGTGTATGGATGGCAGGACAGTGAAGAAGAGGTGCCGACGTGGTGAAGAGGCCCTCCTGTGAGAGTGTGAGACTCCTGTCCTCCTGCCCAGTTGAAGGAGAGTTGGAGGTCGTGGAAGAAGAGGCTGACGATCTCCAGACTCATCATCCATATTCCATATTCATGTATTACTTGTGATGGTGTGTGTGTTCATGTAATTTGCGTCAGTAAATCCACACATTTTATTACTGTGTTTGAGTGTGCCTCCATTTGTGATATTTCTCTATGAGCATACATTTCTGGCTACAAACGATATATGATACACCCACTGAACTGCATTGCTGGGGTGCAGATATAATAACCCAGCTGGCGACCTTGCTAAGAGGAAGATAGAGAAGACAGGTGGGAAAGGAGTTCCTGCAACCTTTTTTTTTGTCTGGCAGGCAAGACTCAGGGAGGCTATGGTTATAGGTAAGCCTGAGTCTTCCTTCACTCCCCCACGGGTCTAGGCCGGAACTGTTAGCAGCAGTTTCCCCGTGGTTGACTGAAGGGCTTCCAGGGTGAATCAGTGGCACCCCTTTTGTGGTGGAAGCAAAGACCTGCGGAGGTGGGCATTGTTGGTCCTATCTTGTGTGACCAAGGAGACTCCGGTGAATCCAGGGAGTCGGAGGGGCTGAGTATTTGGGCCTTTGAGCCCCTAGTGGCCGAGTGTTAGCAGAGCCCCGGACCGCCCACCCCCACGTGACACTATGTAGCTCCATTAACTGTGTGGGACATTCAAAAGACCCTAAATATTACTACGAATGCCAATGCAAGAACAAAAATGTACAAGGCGAGCGATATCAAAGTCATTGGATTCACCATGAATTCTACCTAGGAACAAATGACCACGAGGGACAGGCTTTAAGCAAGACACATGAACATCCTGAAAATCAAGACATTCAATAAGGAGAAATGCACGACCGTAAGAGGGACAATACAGTTTGGACAATAAGGAGCAGGGCAGTGCTCCATTAAGTGCCTGTGAGTTAAACAGGCATGACCAATACTGAACCTCGACAGAGCTGTTTCCCACCGCTGGTTACGGTGGGAGGAAAAAGCCATGGGAACACACTACCCTTAAGAGCCCGCAGATTGTTACCGGTAACTGAAGAACAACGACCCTACCAACGGGCACAGATTGAAAAATGAATGACTGGGTAAAATTTGAACTAATGAATGCCTTTCTGGGAAATAGGACAAGTACGGATAGTATCCTTAAATGACAGCATCCACTGCTCACTGAAGATGATGCCAACATGTCTGGGAACCCAACAAAACTCTACTGTCTTAAATCTACTAGATATAAAAAATAGCCAATGTTGAATTTAGATCACCACAAGATTAAATGACCCCAGACCCATGGTTGATTCTAGCACCCTGCTAGAATCAACTACAACGACAAAGGAATCTCGACAATGAGAAAAGTTGATGACGGCCATACAAAATTGCATAAAGTTCTTCTGTGAAGATGCTAGTCTCTGGGGACAGGCAACACACATTGGTGTGTAAGGCAGGACAACCGAGTAGCCTACACTATCGGCAGACTTAGACCCATCTGAAAAGACAGCAATGGAGTGTGAAGAAAAGGAGTATCAGAACTGTAGAGGAAGGGTAGAAGCCTTTCCCATGTGGGTCAAGGTTTAGCAAAACTTTAAAAGTGGGACCCTCCACGGGGGCATGGACAGAACGACACGAGGAGAAACATTGGTAACACGAATGGAGAGAGAACCTTGCAAGCGAGACAATCATACATAAAGGGGAAGGTGGTGAAAGTGAACAGGGAAAGGGAAAGGGAACAGGAAAGGAGGGGTAAAGGTCAAAGTACGACAAAAGCGAGAGTGAAGATTTCATAGGGACCGCGCAAAGTAGTGAAGCCAATAACCTTCCCGACGAACTGTAGAGACAGGCCAGAGGTTTCAACAGACAAGTTCAGAGACGGGGATGGAAAGGCTCCATAGTTGAGGCGTAAACCGTATGGTACAGAGCATCATGACAACGAAGAGTTCAAGGAGAGGTAGATGAGTAAGCAGTACAGCCATAATCGAGTTTAGACAACACGAGAGAGGAATGAAAATAGAGGAGCGTGCATCTATCAGCTCCCCAGAAAGTACGAAACAGAACTAAATAAGTTAAGGCCTTGGAACATTCAACTCGGAGGTAAGAGATATGAGGCAACCAAGACAACAGTGTCAATGCTAAATCCCCAAAGGTTTAGCAGGATCTTAATGCAGAAGAGGAGTACCATAGAGCGACAAAATGGGATGAAAAACAATCTGCTTCCTAATAAAAGTCATGGCACAAGTCCTAATTGTAGAGAACTTGAAGCAATGTGATTGGTGGCCCAGGACGACACTGCATCAATTGTAAGTTGAAACCATCTTTGAAGGAAAGGCAAGTCATCACCTCGACAGCAGAGGGTTAAATCTTAACGTAGAGCGTTGAGAAAATTCACGAAGGAAGAGAGGAAAGAAGACCACTGAGGGCAACCAGGAAAAGAGTAGTGGTCAGAACACTACCTTGGGGCACACCATATTGCTGAAAAGTGGCAGAGAGAGTGGTACCAAACCTCACTCGAAAGGAATGACGAGAAGAAGAAGATTACCACAGAGTTGATAAGATTGGAGTTGGGACAGAATGTGATATCTCCAGGTGGTGTCATATGCCTTTACCATGTCAAAAAGGGCAGCAACAATGGAGGTCTTTGCAGCAATGGCAGTATGAATATAAACCATCAAGTTCACCAGGACATCAATCATGCTGCAACACTTGGAAACCAAATTGAGAAGGGGAGAAATGGTGATAGCGTTCCTAGAACCACATCAGACGGACACTGACTATACGTTCAAAGAGTTTGCAGATGCAACTCGTGAAAGCAATGGGGCATAAGTCCTTAGGGGATGTTCCTAAAAAACCTGGTTTCCAAATAGTAAAAACTGCCTCAAGCAAGTCCTCGGGGACAGACGATGACTCCCAGATATGGTTTACATATTCAGTAAATACTGAAACATGCACGGAGAGAGATGGAGAAGCATCTCAATGAATGTCATCTGAGCTCACTGTTGAGAACCGCAGATGGTCAGGGCAGACTGGAGTTCAGAGAGAGAGAGAAGGGATCATTATAGGGAAGCTGGAGATTCAAGCAGAAATCTAAGGGACAAGATTAAAGAATAGGCTTACGGGTAAGGAAAGACGGAGGAAGATGAGAACAGAAGCCAACAGCCAAAAAGTGGAAACCCAGTTCAGTTGCGACTGACACCGGATCCACCACAATAGAACCACAGAGGTGAAGAACTGATGAGACATCTCGAACAAACTTACCCACTATCTTAGATTTTCTTCCAGATCTGGGGCAGAGGATTGTCAGTCCTAATGGTGGAGACGTAAGATTTCTAACTCTCATGCTTAGCCATATGGATGTCCCTACTGGCCACTGCATTAGCTATCCGATACAAAATAAGAGTCGGCCATCTGTCGACGGCAGTGTTTTTTCCAGGCTGCACGCTTACAGCGGCCAGCCTGAGCACAGTCTGCATTCCACTAGGGAACGCATTTCCGCCACTTCCGCACTTCCAAGCATCAGCTCCTGAAGACAGACACAAAGTGGTGAAAACTGTGTTATCAGAAGTTGGAGTTCATGGAAGTTGGCATAAAACCAACGAATATTCCATTGAAGAATAGACATTGTAAAAAAATAAAGAGAAAACAGAGAAACAGGGAGAAACAAAGAAAAAGAAGAACACAGTAGACAAAGTAAGCTCAAGCTCAGGATCAGTAAAGTTAGGGTTATGGGACATAGGTAAATTTAGCAAAGATGATGGAGTCAAGGGAGTGGGAGGATGGGCCAGAGGCGGACTGTCAGAATCTGGAGCGGGAGGAGGCATTGTAGAGGGGCGGTCAAGGAAATTGGGGGCAGGAAGGAAACAGGGAAGTGCACTACATCAAGGGCAGCAACCAAGAGAGAATCAAGGACTTAGTGGACCTCCATAGCTGGGACAGGCGACTCTGCCACTAAAATGGGAGGGGATGTAGGAATAGAGTCGAGTCGGAAGGTGAGATATATAGTGATGCTTTCTTACCCGCTGGAGGCGGGTTGGGGTGGGTGGGGGGAGGGGGGAAAGAGAATAGCCAGGTTTACGTTTGAAACAGAGAGACAGACATACCAGCAGCAATGTACTGGGCGACAGCTTCTACATTCAACAGAAGTACAGGAGCAGTAAAGACAAAAATTGCCGGGAGGAGGGTGGACAACATCCTGGATGGACAGGCGGTGTGGAGGGCCTGTCCCTGAAGACAGAGGGGAGGGAAGGAAGGAAGGAAGGAAGGAAATGCAAGACGGGGAACCAAGAGGAAGACCCTCTGACTCAGAACGCAAAGGAGCAGGCGAGGTGGTGGTGGTGTCGTCGGGGTCCAAGGCCTGGAAACAGTTGCAAAACTGAGAAAGTGGGAGAGGGCGAGGAGAAGTGGAACGCAATACATGAGTAAGACATGCCAGAGAAAGAGGGAAGACAGCATACTTGGCACCTCGCCTCATGAAAAGACAAATGATCGTGATGTTTCAAATTGAGGATGACTTTCTCATATTTGTAGTGTACACATGTGAGGGAGAAGGGTGGGAGTCACCGCAATTGATACAGTGAGCTTGGGAAGAAGAGCACTGTCTTAGAGTCTCCACACAAGGGGCATGGAGACACCGCACTCGTGCATTTGTGGGTACCATGCCCAAATTTCCAGCATCTATTGCAGAGGCGAGGCGAGAGGATGTACTCGTGAACAAAGCATTTTGTGCCAGCAAAAAGTACGGAAGATGGAAGGGACCTACAGTCAAAAGTGATCTTAGCGAAGAAGCTGAAGACACACACCATGAGGGGGTCGAGTGAACATACCAACCTGGAGGATAGAATGGCCTTGGGCCTCAAGTATTTGTTCAATATCCTTGTGGCAGTCTTTCAGTTCCCTATCACCAGTTGCTACATGGTTCAGGAGAATAACTGTGCCAGTACTGGCATTTAATTGGACTTTGAGAACCGAACAAGGGGTCTCCCCAATGCAGGACGAGGCTAAGCAGTCAGCTGCGTCCTGAGGAAGAGCGGCAACGACACGTGTGCTTATACACCAGTACGGGAAGGGTTAAAAGTGACAAAGGTATCCATCGAATCAACTAAATGTTTATGGATGCATAGATCATCAGGACGAGTAGAATCAACATGACTGAGATGAAAATACTTAGTCCATGTAGCAGGACCAAACAAACCTTGGAATGTATTAGAATCCTAAGGAATCGTGCGAGTACGGAGGTGACGGCGCCCAGCACCCCCAGTAAAGGTGCAGTTGTTACAATGAGAGGTGGAGCCACTCCAGGTGATGAGGTGGTCACCACCTCATCACCTGGAGTGGTGCTCAACCCTGCCACAGAAGTGGGAGGGAAGCAGAGAGGAGTAATCAGTAGAGTCAGAGAAACAGCTTGGTCTGGGCCCAATGTAGTGGGGGGCTACAGAGTCCGGCCTTCCATCACAGTCCAACTCGGGGATCCTGGTCACCCACCCCACGAGTCTGAGAAGTTAAAAAGAGGGTCAGATATCCACATATAAACAAACAGGTATTAATTTCATCCACGAATAAGCCCCCATACCTACCATGGAGCCACAGAAGCAGCTTGGTCTGGGCCCAATGTAGTGGGGGCTACAGAGTCCGGCCTTCCATCACAGTCCAACTCGGGGGGCTGGTCACCCACCCCACGAGTCTGAGAAGTTAAAAAGAGGGTCAGATATCGGCATATAAATGAACAAGTAAAAATTTAATCCACGAATAACCCCCATACCCACCATGAAGCCACAATGAGAGGATTGGACATGTGACATGACATTTGGGAAAACAATGAAGAATCAGCATGACTGATATATCCACGATGCACCTTCAGGGGTGCATTTTAGATGTAATCTGCAATCGCCACCTTAAGAACCGTCAGTCCGTCGAAATCGTGCTCGGCAACAGAGGCAAAGATTGACAATAAAAGTGTCCCCTTCGCTTGAAAACGTCAGGTACCACAGTTTTACTGGTGAGTGCGCGCGCCTCCCCAAGCACCCTGCATTACAACAGAAGAAGAAACTGGAAAGACTATTCAAGAATAGCAAAAAGTCAGCTGGAAGGAACAATCAGAAAGAGAAGGAAGGGGAGGGAAATTAAACTTAAGGGGCGCATTAGAATGGTTTTGGAAAAGTTGTTCAATGTCAACCAATATTTTTTGACTAGTTGTGTATGAAAAGGGCTGCAATTGTTCCAAATTTCAATACTGCAGCCTAAATAGAAAGGGTGATATAATTTTTTGTTGTTTTTCAATGAAAAATACACATTTTCAAGTGAGTTTAAACCTTTCACCTTTTCAGATGATTTTCATTCTATGACACTTTTCTGACACATTAGCATATAATAAAGGATTTTTAGTTTGGGAGTTTCTAAAACATCTTTAGTTTTCCTAATACAAATAGTCAAAGTTTCCCCCAAAAAATTATGAAAATATGTCACGTTTATTGATATTATAAAATCAATATATGAACTTAGAGAAACAAAACAACTTATGATTTTAGAGACAAAGTTTACATATAAGGTGTAAGATTCAAGTAAATTGAATAAAAATGAAAGAGTTTGAAGTTATTTATATTACTTGAAAAATAAATCATTAAAATATAAAGTCTAAGGTGCTGCCATCTGTGGCTGAGGTTGACATTAACCAATTTTCTCCAAAATTGGCACCCTTACAGATAGGCTTATGTGCAGTCACGTGTATAAGTTTCATGCAAATCATCCAATAAAAAAAAAAATACACCAAATTGAAAAAAAATAGATACAAAATTTAACTTAATTATTTTTTAATAAAACTAATTATAATATTTAAAAAAAAATATGCTATTGTGATAGCTGAGAATCATAGATATGATTTCAGTTGACATTTGTTTGATAATCGTTTTTGACCATTTAGGAAAAATTTTGACACCTACTTCAATATTTTTTTTCTCCCTTCCTATCTATGCTACGATGCTGAAACTTGGACCAGATGAAACACTTCATATACAACGTCAAAAAAGTTTGATTAAAATCGAACCAGTTTTTATTTTTGGCATATTTGAATCATTAGGTTCGAATTTGCCCCAAATATGCAATAAATGAAAACTCGTTCGATTTCAATCAAACTTTTTTGACTATTTATATATGAAAAGGGTTTCATCTGGTCCAAGTTTCAGCATTTCAGTTTCAGCAAAAAAGGAAGGGATAATAAAAATACTTGATTCAAATGTCAAAATTATACCAAAATGGTCAAAAACGATTATCAAACACAAGTGTCAACTGAAATCATATCTATGACTATAGCATATATAAAAAAAACATTATAATTAGTTTTATTGGAAAAAAAATGTTAAACCAAAAGTTTTTTTTTCAAAAATTTAGTTTTTTGTTTTTTTTTATCGGACGATTTACTATATGAAAACTTATGAAACTTGTACACCTGACTGCACGTAAGCCTATCTGTAAGGGTGCCAATTTTGGAGAAAACTGGTTGATGTCAACCTCAGCCACAGATGGCAGCACCTTAGACTTTATTATTTTCGTATTTATTTTCAAGTAACAAACGTTCAAATAACTTTTTCATTTTTTATTCAATTTACATGAAACTTACACCATATATGTAGAGTGCATGTCTCTAACTTTGGTTGATAGCTTTTTTCTCTAAGTTCATTTACTGAATTTATAATAGCAATAAACATGACATATTTGCATAATTTTTGAGGGGAACTTTGAAAATTTGTATTAGGAAAACTAAAGATGTTTTGGAAATTATCTATCAACAGATCCTTTATTATATGCTAATGTGTCAGAAAAGTGTCATAGAATAATTATATCTGAAACGTGTTTATTTATTCACCCTTAAAAATGTGTAAAAGTCGTTGAAAAACAAAAAAAAATCTCCCTTTATATTTAGGCTGCAGTACTGAAACTTGGGACAATTGCAGCCCTTTTCATATACAACTAGTCAAAAAATATTGGTTGACATTGAACAACTTTTCCATAACCAACCTAAATCACCCTTAAATTAAGGAAGAAGAAAAAAGCATCCAGCGTAATTAATGAGGGCAGCAGCAGGAGCATAAGGCTAGAAAAGGACAGAGGACTGTCCCATGGAGCATGACACTCCGGCAGCCGCCCACCAGGCCCCCCTCACGACGACTGAAAAGGGAGTGCATATATTGAGAGAGAGAGAGAGAGAGAGAGAGAGAGAGAGAGAGAGAGAGAGAGAGAGAGACAGAGAGAGAGAGAGAGAGAGACAGAGAGAGAGAGAGAGAGAGAGAGAGAGACAGAGAGAGACAGAGAGAGAGAGAGAGAGAGAGAGAGAGAGAGAGAGAGAGAGAGAGAGAGAGAGAGAGAGAGAGAGAGAGAGAGACAGAGAGAGAGAGAGAGAGAGAGAGAGAGAGAGACAGAGACAGAGAGAGAGAGAGAGAGAGAGAGAGAGAGAGAGAGAGAGAGAGAGAGAGAGAGAGAGAGAGAGAGAGAGAGAGAGAGACAGAGAGAGAGAGAGAGAGAGAGAGAGAGAGAGAGAGAGAGAGAGAGAGAGAGAGAGAGAGAGAGAGAGAGAGAGAGAGAGAGAGAGACAGAGAGAGAGAGAGAGAGAGAGAGAGAGAGAGAGAGAGAGAGAGAGAGAGAGAGAGAGAGAGAGAGAGAGAGAGAGAGAGAGACAGAGAGAGAGAGAGAGAGAGAGAGAGAGAGAGAGAGAGAGAGAGAGAGAGAGAGAGAGAGAGAGAGAGAGAGAGAGAGAGAGAGAGAGAGAGACAGAGAGAGAGAGAGAGAGAGAGAGAGAGAGAGAGAGAGAGAGAGAGAGAGAGAGAGAGAGAGAGAGAGAGAGAGAGAGAGAGAGAGAGAGAGAGAGAGAGAGAGAGAGAGAGAGAGAGAGAGAGAGAGAGAGAGAGAGAGAGAGAGAGAGAGAGAGAGAGAGAGAGAGAGAGAGAGAGAGAGAGAGAGAGAGAGAGAGAGAGAGAGAGAGAGAGAGAGAGAGAGAGAGAGAGAGAGAGAGAGAGAGAGAGAGAGAGAGAGAGAGAGAGACAGAGAGAGAGAGAGAGAGAGAGAGAGAGAGAGAGAGAGAGAGAGAGAGAGAGAGAGAGAGAGAGAGAGAGAGAGAGAGAGAGAGAGAGAGAGAGAGAGAGAGAGAGAGAGAGAGAGAGAGAGAGAGAGAGAGAGAGAGAGACAGAGAGAGAGAGAGAGAGAGAGAGAGAGAGAGAGAGAGAGAGAGAGAGAGAGAGAGAGAGAGAGAGAGAGAGAGAGAGAGAGAGAGAGAGAGAGAGAGAGAGAGAGAGAGAGAGAGAGAGAGAGAGAGAGAGAGAGAGAGAGAGAGAGAGAGAGAGAGAGAGAGAGAGAGAGAGAGAGAGAGAGAGAGAGAGAGAGAGAGAGAGAGAGAGAGAGAGAGAGAGAGAGAGAGAGAGAGAGAGAGAGAGAGAGAGAGAGAGAGAGAGAGAGAGAGAGAGAGAGAGAGAGAGAGAGAGAGAGAGAGAGAGAGAGAGAGAGACAGAGAGAGAGAGAGAGAGAGAGAGAGAGAGAGAGAGAGAGAGAGAGAGAGAGAGAGAGAGAGAGAGAGAGAGAGAGAGAGAGAGAGAGAGAGAGAGAGAGAGAGAGAGAGAGAGAGAGAGAGAGAGAGAGAGAGAGAGAGAGAGAGAGAGAGAGAGAGAGAGAGAGAGAGAGAGAGAGAGAGAGAGAGAGAGAGAGAGAGAGAGAGAGAGAGAGAGAGAGAGAGAGAGAGAGAGAGAGAGAGAGAGAGAGAGAGAGAGAGAGAGAGAGAGAGAGAGAGAGAGAGAGAGAGAGAGAGAGAGAGAGAGAGAGAGAGAGAGAGAGAGAGAGAGAGAGAGAGAGAGAGAGAGAGAGAGAGAGAGAGAGAGAGAGAGAGAGAGAGAGAGAGAGAGAGAGAGAGAGAGAGAGAGAGAGAGAGAGAGAGAGAGAGAGAGAGAGAGAGAGAGAGAGAGAGAGAGAGAGAGAGAGAGAGAGAGAGAGAGAGAGAGAGAGAGAGAGAGAGAGAGAGAGAGAGAGAGAGAGAGAGAGAGAGAGAGAGAGAGAGAGAGAGAGAGAGAGAGAGAGAGAGAGAGAGAGAGAGAGAGAGAGAGAGAGAGAGAGAGAGAGAGAGAGAGAGAGAGAGAGAGAGAGAGAGAGAGAGAGAGAGAGAGAGAGAGAGAGAGAGAGAGAGAGAGAGAGAGAGAGAGAGAGAGAGAGAGAGAGAGAGAGAGAGAGAGAGAGAGAGAGAGAGAGAGAGAGAGAGAGAGAGAGAGAGAGAGAGAGAGAGAGAGAGAGAGAGAGAGAGAGAGAGAGAGAGAGAGAGAGAGAGAGAGAGAGAGAGACAGAGAGAGAGAGAGAGAGAGAGAGAGAGAGAGAGAGAGAGAGAGAGAGAGAGAGAGAGAGAGAGAGAGAGAGACAGAGAGAGAGAGAGAGAGAGAGAGAGACAGAGAGAGAGAGAGAGAGAGAGACAGAGAGAGAGAGAGAGAGAGAGAGAGAGAGAGAGAGAGAGACAGAGAGAGAGAGAGAGAGAGAGAGAGAGAGAGAGAGAGAGAGAGAGAGACAGAGAGAGAGAGAGAGAGAGAGAGAGAGAGAGAGAGAGAGAGAGAGAGAGAGAGAGAGAGAGAGAGAGAGAGAGAGAGAGAGAGAGACAGAGAGAGAGAGAGAGAGAGAGAGAGAGAGAGAGAGAGAGAGAGACAGAGAGAGAGAGAGAGAGAGAGAGAGAGAGAGAGAGAGAGAGAGAGAGAGAGAGAGAGAGAGAGAGACAGAGAGAGAGAGAGAGAGAGAGAGAGAGAGAGAGAGAGAGAGAGAGAGAGAGAGAGAGAGAGAGAGAGAGAGAGAGAGAGAGAGAGAGAGAGAGAGAGAGAGAGAGAGAGAGAGAGAGAGAGAGAGAGAGAGAGAGAGAGAGAGAGAGAGAGAGAGAGAGAGAGAGAGAGAGAGAGAGAGAGAGAGAGACAGAGAGAGAGAGAGAGAGAGAGAGAGAGAGAGAGAGAGAGAGAGAGAGAGAGAGAGAGACAGAGAGAGAGAGAGAGAGAGAGAGAGAGAGAGAGAGAGAGAGAGAGAGAGAGACAGAGAGAGAGAGAGAGAGAGAGAGAGAGAGAGAGAGAGAGAGAGAGAGAGAGAGAGAGAGAGAGAGAGAGAGAGAGAGAGAGAGAGAGAGAGAGAGAGAGAGAGAGAGAGAGAGAGAGAGAGAGAGAGAGAGAGAGAGAGAGAGAGAGAGAGAGAGAGAGAGAGAGAGAGAGAGAGAGAGAGAGAGAGAGAGAGAGAGAGAGAGAGAGAGAGAGAGAGAGAGAGAGAGAGAGAGAGAGAGAGAGAGAGAGAGAGAGAGACAGAGAGAGAGAGAGAGAGAGAGAGAGAGAGAGAGAGAGAGAGACAGAGAGAGAGAGAGAGAGAGAGAGAGAGAGAGAGAGAGAGAGACAGAGAGAGAGACAGAGAGAGAGAGAGAGAGAGAGAGAGAGAGAGACAGAGAGAGAGAGACAGAGAGAGAGAGAGAGAGAGAGAGAGAGAGAGAGAGAGAGACAGAGAGAGAGAGAGAGAGAGAGAGAGAGAGAGAGAGAGAGACAGAGAGAGAGAGAGAGAGAGAGAGAGAGAGAGAGAGAGAGAGAGAGAGAGAGAGAGAGAGAGAGAGAGAGAGAGAGAGAGAGAGAGAGAGAGAGAGAGAGAGAGAGAGAGAGAGAGAGAGAGAGAGAGAGAGAGAGAGAGAGAGAGAGAGAGAGAGAGAGAGAGAGAGAGAGAGAGAGAGAGAGAGAGAGAGAGAGAGAGAGAGAGAGAGAGAGAGAGAGACAGAGACAGAGAGAGAGAGAGAGAGAGAGAGAGAGACAGAGAGAGAGAGAGAGAGAGAGAGAGAGAGAGAGAGAGAGAGAGAGAGAGAGAGAGAGAGAGAGAGAGAGAGAGAGAGAGAGAGAGAGAGAGAGAGAGAGAGAGAGAGAGAGAGAGAGAGAGAGAGAGAGAGAGAGAGAGAGAGAGAGAGAGAGAGAGAGAGAGAGAGAGAGACAGAGAGAGAGAGAGAGAGAGACAGAGAGACGAGAGAGAGAGAGAGAGAGAGAGAGAGAGAGAGAGAGAGAGAGAGAGAGAGAGACAGAGAGAGAGAGACAGAGAGAGAGAGAGAGAGAGAGAGAGAGAGAGAGAGAGAGAGAGAGAGAGAGAGAGAGAGACAGAGAGAGAGAGAGAGAGAGAGAGAGAGAGAGAGAGAGAGAGAGAGAGAGAGAGAGAGAGAGAGAGAGAGAGAGAGAGAGAGAGAGAGAGAGAGAGAGAGAGAGAGAGAGAGAGAGAGAGAGAGAGAGAGAGAGAGAGAGAGAGAGAGAGAGAGAGAGACAGAGAGAGAGAGAGAGAGAGAGAGAGAGAGAGAGAGAGAGAGAGAGAGAGAGAGAGAGAGAGACAGAGAGAGAGACAGAGAGAGAGAGAGAGAGAGAGAGAGAGACAGAGAGAGAGAGAGAGAGAGAGAGAGAGAGAGAGAGAGAGAGAGAGAGAGAGAGAGAGAGAGAGAGAGAGACAGAGACAGAGAGAGAGAGAGAGAGAGAGAGAGAGAGAGAGAGAGAGAGAGAGAGAGAGAGAGAGAGAGAGAGAGAGACAGAGAGAGAGAGAGAGACAGAGAGAGAGAGAGAGAGACAGAGAGAGAGAGAGAGAGAGAGAGAGAGAGAGAGAGAGAGAGAGAGAGA